>CAIGRO010201227.1:0-15130 GCA_903798355.1 Fraxinus baroniana
GGAATTTTCAAACGAGTAAGGTCTAAGTATTCTAGAGACGTATCAAATACAACCAGAGAGATAATGACAAAACAGTTTCACTCACAATATATCACAAATGATAATATGTTATAATTAATCAAAAGAATAAATTTCAATCACGTAGCACATGAAGAGCAATTAATTCCTAATTTCTAGAACAAGCAATGGTTATCTCACACGGTAATCCCAATCCTATTGTTACCCCCACACGATGACGCACTAGTACTGAAATTAAAAGAAAGGACCAGATAATTTACTAGAACGGACCTGTCTGAGTCCATAATATTCGAGAGTTGCAAATCTACTACTTTAGGCAGCAATTTATGGCCTTAAGTAATTCAGTAAATATTTTTGCAGTTGCAGCCTCGAATCTGTCCCAATCACCAAAAGGGCAAAATCGTCCAAAATCTCCTGCAAATCCTGAAACACTAAAACAAAACTATCAGTACGTTTAGGAATGAAAAGTAAATAAACTGCCCAAGAAAAACTAGCCGGAAACAGCCAAACGCCGCCACCGAAAAAGGACATTGTCACCGCCACAAGGTGCGTCCCGGCCTGCTAGGGATGGGTCTATCCTCAATTTTTTAATCCGACCAATAGTTTTGCCGGAATTAGAAAAATAAGGGCTGAAATCGTGAGGAGCGCGCCGACCGCGAGCTCTTCTTCTCCTCTTTCTTCAATTTCTCCAAATCTCACACTACTCAACGCTCTGATACCAGATGTGAAGTAATTTCAGCCTACTTTGCACCAAAATTCGGGCTCAGTATTGATCAATCGACACCACATGAGAAAACCCAATCCTAAACACTAACACCAAACGGTTGTTCCAAGTATCAACCCACAAAGGGAACTTTGGATAAAGGAAACTATAGCCACCAATCAGCCACTAAGGCTGAAAACAAGAGGAGAAGGAGACAGTAGCACACAACTACGAAATGGGCAGAAAGCACATAACCAACATGCCACTTTTCTCTCTTAAGACAAAGGCTATTTTTCTTTTGCACACTAGAACAGTATAGGGCAAGGATATATATAGGTTGGTTATAAGATTTTTAGGGTTAGGCCCAATAGAGAGTAATAAGGTCCAATAGGGGACAATAAGTGGGCTGTCAACATATAAGAGCCGTCCAAGGTTGGGTTGGGTCATGAGCAGCCCTAATGTGAATTAGGCTGCTTCAAATGGTCTAAGTGAGTCATGGGATTGGTTTACCAAACTGTAGTGCCGATTTACCTTCAGTCATTTGGCTCAAGCCAAATGAATTAAACAATATTTTTATCATCGTCCAGGGAGGTCGTTTGACAATAAATTGCCTTAACATGAACAAACATGTCATAAGCCGCTTTTATGTAATTCTATTCAATCCAATCTAATCTTGTACGATAGAAATGTTTATTGGATGCACTTAGTAGATTAAAGAAAGATGAAATGTGAATTTTTTTATTTAACAATTTTTGAACGAATGTAGATTTCTCTCCATGTATAAAAAATATACAATATGCACAAGTTTTCAAAATCAGCAAAATTGCTTTGTGAAAGCAGTTCTCTTTTCAGAATCAATTTTCCTTTGTTTTATGAGATGTGGATATGTTTATTTTTGGTGATATTATATTGTTTTATTTCCAACTTTTTTATGGTTACTAGTGGCGCGCACGTGCAATGCACGTGTTCCAGTTTAGTTGGCTACGTAATAGCGTGGAGTGATTTTTTTGTTATTTTACACAAATTGTTGTTGATGCTAAATTTTCTATTGTGCTTAAGCCCTCATCTGCAATGCAAAGCAATATTTCAATACAAAACTTGTAATCCTTTATCAACAGAAATAATGTTTTGTGTGGTCATAACCACTTTGGTAGCTAATAACAAGGCAGACTTCACGGTTTTTGTACATCCAACAAAAATGCTGTTGCTTTACAGATCAACTTCCTCTGATGAAAAAAATCATTGGAAAAGAAAGATATTACATATTGGCGTTAACCCACAAACGTTTTGACACATAATTAGAGATCACTGCCATGTACAAGAGAACAACAAATAAGGTCAATTACAGGTTAGCACTCTAGGCCATAAAGAATTCAAACAAACCACGAGAAATAAAAAAATCAGACCCGAAGAAAGAGATCAGTAATGCTATTATAATCAACAGGACAGCCTCCCTCCATTTGGGACATCATGAGAGCAAAATTGACAGCTCCCTACACAGATCAGCCTAATTATTTATTACTTCTAAATATAAAGTCCCATATACAACAATGGTCATACTCTAAAAGGGAAAGTTATTCACGCAACGCAATGCAAGAAATTATATCGACCAACATTATTTTATGCACTTCCAAGCATACCCGAGGATCTGATCGGAGGATAGTTGCAGAAGGAACAGATAATCAAGTGTATACCCAACCTGAAACGACATAAATTCAATTGCTCTTAAAAAACCATTATAAAAATGTGAAGATCAATTACAGTAGTATTCTCCTCAAGTGATTGGAAAACATTGTAATTATCCTCAAGTAAAAAGGCAAACTTTTTGCAATGAAATTGAGTAGCTCTTGCTTTGATATATATATTTTCAGCGCAAGGTCATTGTCCACGGTCTATATAAATAGGAATTACTACCGCATCAAAAGATGGAAAACAACACAACAAAAAAGCAACAATGATAGGATTTAAAATAATGAATGCTTCAAATTAACTTAGAAATAAATAACCTTCACAAAGTCCCCAAGTTCTTCACTACATTCCAGCTTATCCTTAGTCAACCAGTTTTCCAAAAGATTCTTTTTGTTCTGGTTTACAACATGACGAGATAACTCCAAAGACTCAAAAGCACTGAGCTTTCCTCTTGTCAGTAGAGTTCCAAAGTACTGCAGCAACTGTAGGGTTTGTCCAGATTGAACAGGAACACTCTGCAAATATAACTCTATTTTTAGAAACCCTCATCTCCCCCATACAAAAATAAAATGGTCTAAATCATATTAATTCCAGCAAGCATATTACAAAATGGATGGTTAGCTTTTCATCAAGAAGGTTAGAGAAGGCGTATCCAGCTGTTTCTTTTAACCATGCATGTTCAGAGGGTAAAGGTGAGACATCCTAAGAACAAAACGTACCTGAAATTTAGCTACCATATCTGGTGTCCGAAGGATGCCTTGTGGAGATTCTGTGGCAAGCTCAGCAGCCTCTTTATACTTTGTTTGAGCAAACAATTCTTGGAAGTGTTGTACAACCTGAGAGAGTTTAAGATGACAAAATCGTGAGTTCTTGGTGTCCGAGTATGGTACATAAAGCAATAAAGAATAGGTCTAACAGAAGAATATACGAAGGTAGCTTAAATGTCAAGCAAGAAGAAAAATGGAAGTTCAGTCAGGCTGTTTTCTGTAATATTAATAGTGGGCAATATAATTAAAAAAAAAATACTCAGTTCACTACTTCATCACATCATATACGAGTGAATGACAGATAACTGAGTAAAATTAAAGCCCTGGCCTAATTATTGTGTTGTTAAGAAAATGTAACTATTAGCAAATTGGTTAGAAGAGCTCCAAAGTAATAAGACTACTTCGCTTGATTATAAGATCGATCACAGTCAAAACAAAGTATTTTTCCAATAAATTTCTAATATAGATGATCAGTGGGTATGTTATTATAATAACTTTATTGATTAACCTCTATCAAAAGTAACCCTAACCTAATCATTCTTAAAGAACATAAAATCAAGATCAATGGAACATATAGTAATGGAACTTAAGTATCCAATATAAAAAAAAACCAAGATCTTTGCAAAGGTAATTTAGGTTTAGACAATTTTAAAATAATTTCTAAACTGGGAACTCATATGTTAGGCTAAAAACAATCCCGAAAATCCATTTTACCTTAGCAGTTCTATTTAAATTGAAACCTTTTGGAGGCACTGATAGAGTAGAAGCAGATGATGAACTTGGGTTTGACTCTAAAGAAACAACCATAGTTGGTGTATCAGCTACATAAACACAAGATGAGAGAGCATTTGGACTTTTAGTCTCTTCTGAAGAGGCCCCCTTCTGATTCTGCACATCCAGTTTGACCATGGAGGCAACATGACTACCAGAAGATAATCCTTTCAGTGTTTTTTGTATATCCATTTCTCCCAATATATTCTCAGCAGCAATTGATTGAGATGGACCAGCACCGACTATACACAACGACAGAGAACTATATGAAGCAAGAATAAAAGAAGTATGGAAGGACCCATAAAGTAGAAAATCAATCATTTCAGCCCAATAAAAGGAATAGATAGGTAGGAGCAAGGATAACATTCATAACAAGGCTCGGCAAATTTTATCATCACCGGACTCTCTTTCCAGTAACGATGCTACTGCATCCAAACAGCAAATAACAACATCCTACATTCAGATACCATCAATCAGAATGATTTATTCTAAGTATCCCCTAAAAATACCAAGCTTCGAGTATCCACTCATGCTACAATTTAGCTTAATGAATCCTGGTTAATCTTTGATAAATGACAGTGACTATAATGTGGTGGTCTTTTGTTGGGGCCAAGACACTGTTTTAATTAGACAGTGAATTAAAAGCATTTTGCTTATCAACCAAAATAATAATAATGTTAAGGAAATCCTTTTTGTTTCCCATATAAAATCATACAAAGCTTCCATTCATTACTGACCACGTAATTATAGAGTATCGGCAATACAAATGCAATTCCAACCTTCGTTGTGGTACCTAAGAGGTAGTAGGATTTATTGGAAGTAACTTAACCCCTCATTGAGTTCATAATATTCTGCAATTTCAGATTTAAAGTCAACAAGGTGATTATTCTATACTTTAACTTTGGTCAGACTTCCCAACCAACCCTTTTCCTCATTTCATAATCCACAAATATTTAAAAATTCCTAAATCCATATTTTGGGTAATATTCACAGCACCCTAAACAGAACAGAAAGCCTTTCTAGCCCTCCACAATCATTTTTCTCGAGATTTTGGCAGGCAGAAATACAAAAGCAATAAGATCTTGTATGCTCTCCTACCAAATGTCATTTTAAGTTCCAAGAGATCCATGTTTGCCATACAAAACTCATATCCTACTGGGTATCCAAAATACATTATTTTTATCAAACTATTGCACCAAATAAGAAGTATGAAAGAAACTAACAGCTTAAACTTGAGTGTTGAACTTCACAGGTCTGCAAAATAAAGAGAGACGAATTATGCTAATTGATGAAAAATTAGGTAAGTTAAAGAGGAAACAATGGTAACTACTAAACACAAACAAAAATAATATAAGAAACAATAATGGTAACTACTAAACACGCTCAATCTCTCTCCTCCTTTCCCTTCTTCTCCTCTTTCTTGTATTGAACAAGGTATAACATAAGAAAAATAATTTTATCTCTCTTCCATTAATTCTCTTTATCCTTTCCTTTCCCTCCCCTCTCTCGTCTCTTGTAACAAAACAAGGTATCTTAAAACTTATATACTTTCTGGCTTAGAAAATACGCATATACTTATCCTAACGTAAATGTTCCACTCCTCAGTTCCTAGGAACAATCACAGGCTACTATCTGTTTAAACAAAAATGTTATCTTCTATAAATCACGTTTTCAAGTTTCAAAACAAAAGCAAAAATATGACAAGGCATCCCCGTCATCTATCACGTCAGATTACAACAGCCACAGATCAAATTTGTAAAAGTCAAATCTAGATTTGTAACCGCGGATTCCCATAGTTGTTACAATTTGACGCCAAACTGATACAAGTGTGTAGATCCATTATGATCAAATTTCCATAAAGCACGTCACTTCTCCTCACTTCAATGAGACCGAGTGTATTAAACTATAATATAAACAATAGGGTTAGAATTTCCTTTTCGATTCAGGATAATGGGTGATTTAGACGTTTCCATCGTGGAGGCTTTCTTTGTCTAATTAATCTCTTTTGTACTCATAGAAAGAGTTTCAAGCAACCAGTAGCCAAGGTTTTCAAGTAAAGTATCGACCAAATATATGAAATACTAACTAAATGTGTCTAGTTGCACCCAAATTACATAAGGTTACAATACATAGTTAAATGTGATCAAATTGCATATGAATGAGAGTTTTCTTTAAATTGCAAATAGACCACATTGAAGAAACATAAAAATTGCTTAACTTTCAATATGTGAAAAAGGGAAAAAAAATTGAAATATAAAAATAAAATACCATTTTTTAAGAATACCAGAAGAAGAGAAATATGCAGCAGGTATGACCTCTTCTTCCTTCTTACCTATCTACTCTTTATGCGCTATCCTTTGCATAAACTATAAAAAAACAAAGGAAAAACGAAAAGAAGTTGAAATCAGAAGTAACAATATTGAAGCGTCATGAAAGAATAAAGCAAATCAAGAAATACCAAGATTAATTAAATGAAAACCCAGTTTAATAACCCAGAATAAGAAACACTCAAAAAAGTACAAGAAATAGCACCTACTTTTAACAACCCAGATCATGAAACAAAAGTGTAAATAATTGACCTAATTTAAATTACCCAGATCAAGAAATAACAATAAAAGTACTTCGTTAGTTATGAATTCAACAATCCAGATCAAGAAAATCGCAAAAATTCACTTATCGGAAATCTAGCGTTTTCCATATGTTAATCCGACTCCATCCTTAACCGAACTTTGGTACTGGAAGCCTTGGTTTTTCGAAGAGGCAGCTTACTTCGATAAGGATGATTGGAAGAGGGTATTGATTTTGGTAGAGGGTTTCCTCGTTTCTGTGGCTTTCCTCACGAGCAGAAATAGAAATGTTTTTGAGTTTTGCAGGAGAGTTCTTCATTTGAGACAAACAACCAAATGACGTCGTGTGTTGACGATTCAAGTTGGAAGACATAGTTGCGAACCTGTGCGCACCGGAGACGCCCAGGGAAGAATTTTCATCGCCGGATCGAGAAGGAGAAAATCGAGGGTTTGGGGGAATGACGGGCAAATGAGGGAAAAATGGTAAATCTCAAACGACGGCGTTTTGGTCGACGACGGGAGGGTACGACACGTGGCCAGGGAAAAACTGGCTCTTTTAGATGTTAAGGATATTTCAAAACTAGTTTAATTATTTAATTTGTACAGATTCTGTCTTTTTGTGTTAATTGTTAGGGAAAAGCCATTTTGTACAAAAAAAACCTTGACAAAAATGTTGACAAAATGACTGCATTGGTGCCCCCCCCCACCCAACCCAATAGGGGGCGACACATGTCATTTTGTCAAATTTTTTTGTACCCCTAGCATAATTCTAATTGTTATCTCCATAAATAAGATTGTCCCTTCTAAATTCATAGACTGAAAAATGATACAATTCTCGTACTTCTTTCTGTCTCTTGATATTTAATTCATAGTCAAAACAGGAATCGGTGAAAAAAAATCAAAAATTCAAAGCTATTTTGGAACCCCATATAAGGTATGGTTTTCTTTTTTTGAGTTTTCAAAGAGAAACCTTGGAGTCTTGGAGATACTACATAAAACCTAAACAAAAAGACTTCCTCCATTTTATTTTTTGTCGTTAAATTTACTTTAATTAAGACGTGATTTGATTAAGGGAACAATACATAAATAAGGTATTAAGTATCACTATTTCAAAAATAAGAAAACAAGTTTCAAATTTCAAAAATAAGGTTTATTTTTTATATATAAAATAATAAATTATTAAATCAATTTATTATTAAATATTTAATTCTAGTATAATATAATTAACCCAACCCACCTCCACCACCCTATCGCTCCGGCAACTTTTTCGGCGATCGGTCCGGCGACTGTTCCAGGGACCGGTCCAGTAACTGCTCCGATTTCAAGGACTTTTCCGATTCTGGCACCAGTCCGACGACTATTCCGATGACCCTTCCGCCACCGCTTTATTCCAACGACTAATCTGATTTCGACAATTGTTCCAACTCCAACAATATTTGGACGATGGATCCACCCACCCCACCCCTACCTTGCAAAAAAATTTCAAAAATTAAAAATATCAAGTTACTAACGTGACTAATTGTGACCAAATTTGTATTAAGTGTGACTGTCTATGTCATCCCGTGACTAATTGTGACCAAATTTGTATTTAGTGTGACTGTCTGTGTCATCCGTGACTAATTGTGACTAAATTTGTGTTCAATGTAACTGTTTGTGACCAAGTCAATTTTAATTGTAACACGGTATCTGATCAAGACACGACCAGTCACAATTAATACAAAATTGGTCACAATCGATCACAATTAGCATAGAATTGGTCACAAATTATTAAATTATTTGATTACTACTTATTTATCAATCATGAAAACACAAATGGTAGGTTACTATTACAAATTTAGTCAAAAAATCACACATTTTAGGTTAAATATTATTATTGGTCTCGATTAATTCGTTTTATTGGTCACAATTACCCAATAATTGATCACGACGACTCCTTATCCTACCCATTCCACCTCGTGCCCGCACCTACTCCCACTCCCACCACCACCACCACCACCACATCACCAACTGCACCTTAAATCTGCATCCACCACCACCAAATGATTCACAAATGCATTTTTCTGCTCTAATTTTTTTGACTACCATCAACCACCACCGCACCACAACCCGCATCACCATCACCACTTCCAAACCACCACTGCATCCTCAATCACAACCACCACCACCATTACATCCACGTCAAATCCTCCACCACCACAACCACGACACACCACCAACTGCACCTCAAATCCGCATCAACCGCCACCGAATGATTCAAAAATGCCTTTTATGGAATAATTTTTTTTCGACCGCAATCAACTGCCACATCAACAGTTTCTACCAAAACTAGTGGTAGATAAAGCAAGGAACAAAAACCAATTTCTTAGAGACCTTAGGAAAATTCAAGACACACATATACAACTCTGATTTTATAGCCGTGTCGTAGCAGCAAGCCGGTGCATACCCTGCTTTAGATATCTTACTCAAGTGGTGAGCACTGTTGGACGCAGTTGATGAAAGTTTTGAAATCTCGCCGAGGCCAATTGGATGTGATCGATTGATAAACTTGTGAAGACAAAGAAGATGAAGCCCAGAGAAGATCTATAATGAGAAATGAGTAGGTCCATGAAAAAGAGAACGAAACAGGAATTTGGTGATTTTGTGCTTCGCATAAGCTGCCTTTCCCAATCTCATCTCATCATATTCATTCCCTTTTGAATTTCAGTAGAATAAAAAAGCCCAAAAATTACTAAACCAGTTCATCAATGGCGGTGTGAGAATGTGCGTGTGTGAGAGAAATTCAAGTTTTAAAGATTTTGAAATCAGTTAAAAACCTGCAAATCCGGGTTAATTACTAATCCTATGTTATTTGATAATATAATTTTAATAGAATTAAAATATAATTTTTACATAAATAAAAATTTAATTAACACCTGATTTTTGAATAAAATTAGTTAAAACTTGATATTTGATAATGTAATTTTAAATCCATGCTTTCCTATAATTTCCTCTTTGATTAAATGGAACAAACAATCGAAAAACAGCAATATACCTTGACCTCAGGATCAATGTGTCAATTTTTCCCTCATAATAATCGAACCAACTATCCAAGTAAAAAAATGATAAGTATATTTTATACACTTATTTTGGGCTAAATAGCAATATTTAATCATTCTTTTGACAAAATATATATCCTAAATTATTTTATTTTATATTATATAGGTAAAACTCAATATTTGAATGAGAAATTGAAAGAAAGAAGCGAAAATGATGAAAAACTACGAAGTCCAAAGTTTGAAGACCAAATTGTAAATATCCAATAGTTGATTCGGATCACAAGACGCCACTTTGAAAAATTTTAAGAGACAATTTGATGCAATTAGAAGTAAAAATTGAACGGAATATGATCAAATATGTTCAAAATTAATTTTCAATCGCACAAATTATATTCAAGATTTTCTAATTGAAAATTGAGGCCTATTTTTAGCACAGTAAACGTCCGAATTGAAAAAAAAATATACTTCTATCAAAGTTGTAGCCTTTCGAGTTATATTTCCACTTTAAATCGCCTCAATCGGATATCGGGGGAAAATTTATGATCAAAATATTGATCGCTGTGCAAAGACAAAAATATGCGCACGCAAATACAATTTTTGTTATTCGATTGGAACTCTTTTGAAAATCAATTTGGAGGTAAATTTTCAACCAATTTTTGACTTCTACAAATATCTAACAGCAAAATACATATTGACATGTCTCATGTACATATTATACTCCAATATTCATCAATTATTATCATCAAAGAACGAAAATTGAAGATTCAAACTTAATTTTTGGGTGAAGAAAAGAAGGCAGAAGTGGAGATTCATCAAGAAATTATTGAAGATCTTTAAGATTCATCTTGATTTTCATCTTTTCAATTTCTTGTAAGTTTGATATGTTAGACCAGTTTTATAAATTGTTAGGATGAGATGAACTGTTGGTATGATAATTTTAGTTTTAATTAATTATTTTGACTTTAATTTGGTTTGACTTATGGATGTTTATTATCGTTTTATCGTTTTTTTTTCAATTATTTAATCTCCAATTGAGTTGTTAGTGAATTTTATTGTTATCGAGAAGGACAATAGGATTTAAATACAATACAATAAATATTGTAATGTTCGGTATAGGATATAGATATACATATATGCTTTATATGGTTTCAATATGTGTTCTTCCACTTATTGATGCATTTATTATGTTTGCATCTTTCATTGAGAGATAGAAAGGTCACATGAGAGGAATATATTTGATCGTTATCGAGAGAAACTTTCAACTAAATTAGGAACGTTGATCAACATGAATTATTTCATTTTGTTACTTTAATTGTTATACTAAAAATGGAATAAAAATGAAAATTTGACATCTTAACAATACATCTCACATATTTGAAAAACACATTTACTTTATATCACTAGTTTAATTGATAATTTAGGAATTAATATAAAAAAATCACATACGATTAAAGTTGCAATTAATTTTAACTCGATCGAATACATAGCCCTCGTGGGTATGATACTTTATTTATCATTATATTACTTGACCACGATTCCATGCACTTGAGGGTTTTTAAAGGACCAGAAAACATTAAACATTGCTACATATATAACATTAAATATTCCTACATATTATCTTAGGCAATTATGCTTCATTACGTACAAAATGCAAAAAAATATCTTGCAAAACCATATCCAATTTTTTTCTTTTATCATTGTATATTATCATCAAGTAGACTTTGAGAACTTTTCAATTTCTAAGAAAATACAGTTTCTGGACAATTCAATTGACATATAAGCATTTCTAAATATTACTTGTGGAAAAGGTTGATCATAATTCATCACTTTTGTAAATTGAAGTCCGCCCACTAAACTCATACCCCATTTAATAGTTTAAACTTTTAAATGATGTGGTTTATCATGGTAATTTTTCGATTTTTTGTTGATTTTGATACATTAAGAGACACTACATACAGAATTTTGTTAGCAATTTTCCACGATCTTTATAGAATTAGTTATTACTTATTCCTGTCAATGAAAAACCGAGGAAATTAATCCTCACAAGTTACTAATATCTCGTGTAGTTATCAATCTTGTCATTTCGTTTAACAATAGCATACTTTTCCACCAAGTTAATAATGAAGCAGGCAAGGCATTTTTTATTTTATTTTTATTTTTATATTTTGTTGGTTTGGATATTTACCGGGGTATAAAACGTTCTTCATGCTGCGTGTGTTTTGTTATTATCATGCATCGAGGATTCTGAAAATTTAAATATCCAAGAGAATGGAAAATTTTGATCGGGAGGATTTCATTATGGAATTGGCTTGCATTCAAATGACCGTAATATTATTTAGAGATCAAGATAGAAGCTTATGATTATTGCTTCTTGACAACGATATATGATATAAACGGAATAGTGGATACATTTTGGACAAGTAAAATATGAAAATTACAAGCCATTCTCACATGCCAATAAGATTTTCTTTTCTCTCTTATTTGGTAGAAAGGGAACTAGAAATTATCAAGCACAACAATGCAATGATCTTAAAGTACACATTCAGATGTCTGAGCGAATTAAGAACCAAAGGAAGTTTGTTTAGGCACATATGAAACCTGATGGGACCTTCTTGGAGCAGACATTAAGAAGCAAGACGAGGTCAGCAAGGCCTTCGATAAGAGTGCAGCATGGAGTTTTTGGTGGTGTCCCAATAGTAACACCAATCAATCCACCAAGAAGATTAGCACATACCCCAAATTTTAGGGTATCCCTAGGGCAAGTGGCCTTTCCGGGGCTTGGGTTTGGGTTTGGGTTTGGTTCAACATCAGGGCAAGTGCCACATGCACTAGTAAGAGTGAAGAAGAGAAGATTTAGGACTCGAAAGAGGGCAATTGATGTTTTACTATTGGAAGCCATTTCTCAATAACCCTAATTCTTGACACTTTGTTAAAGATAAATGGTTTTGGAATGGATGATTTGATTGTGAGGAATGGGTTTTTATAGGGGAGAAGAGGGTTGATTTTTCAATAATGAAGTGAACATATATAATAAAATAACTAAGTGCACTCATGGGTGCTACAAGGATTTTAGTTGGCAAGAGGAAAACTTCTGGATGCATTTGAATTAGGATATTCAAATTTCCATGTTATTTGCTGATGTATCAAACACATCATACGCAATAAAGTAATAAATCAGAATTTAATAATTTGATACATATAAGCCAGACCTATTTACTTAAATCAGAATTGTTGATTGCCATATCGATAAAGTTGAAGGCCATATTTGTTGAGAAATTAAGTAATGTGGAAATTACATGGAATCAGATTTTTTAAGTTATCATTTCAAAAATCAGATTTAAAATTTATTTATACAAAAAATCAGATAATTCTATACCTATTTTTTTCTCCTTCAATGGCCATTATCTTTTTCTTTCAGTCTCTTCAGCCCATTTTTTCTTCCTCACCCGGAGGTGCAGACGAGGAGGGGGAACCATTTTTATATATAAGAAATTAGAGAAAAAAAAAATTGAAGATCAACGTGGGCTGATTGCAAGAAAAATGCAGAACATGCATAACAGTTAGCTGGCTTTGCAGCTAAGAGGATAAGCTTAAAGGAATACAATTTGGAGTTTTCTGCACTATTAGGAGCTGTCAATTTTTGTATATATTTAGGAAAAAATAAAGAAACTTTAAGTCTTCCATAGATGTTTATTGATTATTCATGGAAGTCTTTTGTTTTGGTTTTATGCAGTTTCCCAAGGTTTCTCTTTGAGAGTTCAAGAAAAGAAAATCGGGTATACCTCGGGAATAGCTACTACTTATGTTTGTTTCTTTGATTTGTTTTCTGGTTTTTGCTATATTTAACTGTTTGTTATACCTTCCACTATTTAGTAATATCGGGTTTCAATTTCCAAGATAGCTTTGAAATTTTTATTTTTTTTTATCACTAATTCTGGTTTTGTTTGAATTTCTGTGTCACTAATTTCAGTATTGTTTATTTTTTGCACCGTGTTATAATCAATGGACTGAAACAATGAATGAAAATTGAGCAATTGATATCATTTTTCAGCCTTTTAATTTAGGGACAATCTTATATATGGATTGCTAATAACTCTAAAAATAATGTATACTGACTAAACAATAAAGCTATTATGCAAATAACTATAAAACATCTGGAAAATAAAACAAACTAATATCACGGAAAATAAACATTTCAACTTCTCATGAAACTACGAATATTTGATTCTGAAAAGAGAATTGCTTTCACAAAGCAATTTTGTTGAATTTTAATACTTACGCATAATGTATCTGTTAGGAATTTGAGAATATGATATAGCGCGATATAAAGTATATACTATACCAAAAAAGAGCTTTTGCAGCTGCAAAAAAACGCTGCAAAAGATTTTTTGCAGCTTTTTTCATGTGTTGCGGGGATCGGTGTTGCCATTGAGGGAAATTTTTGCAGTGTTTATTCACCGTTGCAAAAAAGTCTTTTGCAGCGTTTTTTCAACATTGCAGTAGACCCTTTTGCAGCTTTTTTAAACGTTGTGGTAATCCATTTTGCAACGTTTTTTCAACGTTGCGGTAGACCTTTTGTAGCATTTTTCCAACGTTGACGTAGATTTTTTATTATTATTATTATTATTTTTACGATTTTATTTGGTAATTGACCTACAAAATTGAAAATGACACTTTATGAACAAATTTTGGAATTGCATAAAAATTGATAATTTCATGACAAATTTTTGAATCAATACAATATTAGAATGTGATACAATACAATATTAAATCAATACAACATTTGAATTTCCTAAGCATAGCTGATAAAAATTGATGTTTCTGTTCCAAATCATTTCGCATTTTTACAAGCTCCAAGAATAACTTTTGGGTCATCAAAATATATTGCTCCTTTTGCTCGAGTATTGAATCAAGCTCTTGTTTTGCTACTTCAACTTGCCTAAGAGCCTGTCCCATCTCTACTTTAATAAAACAAGATAAGTCAATTTTAGTACAAAATTAACTTTAGTGACTTTGCTATAACAATTCCTATGCTAACGTCTTCCATCTTCCACCTTAATCCTTCATTGAAATCACGAACATCGAGCAGGGGCTAAACTACCATATGAAAGATAAGAAAAAATTAGAGGTAGAAAATAGAAAGCTTCAACAAAATAAAATTAAACCAAATCAAATCGCAAATAAAAATTATCATAAAAAGTTTTTAAAAGTAAACAAATGTAGCTAATTTAAAAGCAAGAACATCTTCATTTGCAATCAATGATCGGATAATTGAGAAATCACTAATAATCTCATTAAAAAGATCAGTAGATATTTTTCTATTTACAATTCACTATGCTTTGTAATTACTATAATTCACATCAATCAATACTTGCTATGAGAGGTAGATAATCAGTTTAAAAGAATATATTAAATCATTTAGACTACCCATGACAATACAACTTGTTGCTTCTGATAAGTGTAGTTTTTATAATTATTTATTACCCTAAATCATGAAATTTTATTATCTTTTGAATAAAGTTCTACCTAATATATGTTATATTGTAATTTGTAGGTAAAATTTTATATTTGATGAAGAAT
>CAIGRO010201269.1:0-17920 GCA_903798355.1 Fraxinus baroniana
GACTGGTACTGCTAATTCTCTGTTTATATATATATATATATACACACACACGTAAAAGAGAGAGAGAGCCAAGAAATAGCAGTGGTTAAATCAAGGCGGACGGTGGTGGTGCCGTCACTTTAACCTTTTCTATCAGATTTGAGGTTTTGGAATTGAGAAGGGAAGAAGATTAAAAAAAAAAAAATGCCTTGTAGGCTATAGGTCCATTCATGAGTATGCTTTTAAGAGAATGAAAATGAGGATTAATATTGATAATAAGTACACCATAATATTTTATTATATTTTTTCATTTTTTGTTTTTATTGAATTATAAGTATAATCGTAAATTTATTGTGGTATAGTTATTAAAAACATATTTTAATTGTAATGTGATTATAATGTTGTGTAGTAATTAAAATGTGCTGGAGTAATATAATTATCCTTTTTCGTGACTAAGGTCCTGTTTGTCTCACATTATTTTTTTCATTCTCATTCTTCTACTCATTTTCAACCACATATTCTTCAATAAAATAATATTTTCCATCACATCAATAACTTTTCCTTTTTTTTCAACCACATACATTACTTCAAAAAAATGCATTCTCCAATTTTAATGTGTACCAAACTAGAGTATCGTGAAGTGTCGACTTATCTCTCCCTGCGAAATCTAAATTCGACCCCAGAACCCGGGAACCTTCGCATTTTGTTGTCTTCATCTTCGATATTTGCATATTTCAATCACAAATGCACTCTTTATAATCTCCTATCCCCATCACCATCTTTTCAACCCTAAAACTTCAACACACGATTTTCCCTAACATCACCTTACCGATTTATTTTAGAAATCTGTACAGATTATCATTTTTTATTTTTTGGTTATAGGAAAATGACGGCAACGAAATCGTCCGGCCGATTTTTCACTATCGGCTTAGTGGCATCGTGGTATTCATCGAACATTGGGGTGTTGCTTTTGAACAAATATTTGTTGAGCAATTATGGGTTCAAGTATCCGATCTTCCTCACAATGTGTCACATGACCGCGTGTTCTCTGCTCAGCTATATTGCGATCGTGTGGATGAAGATGGTCCCGATGCAGACTATAAGATCTAGGGTTCAGTTCATGAAGATCTCTGCTCTCAGCTTGATCTTCTGCGCCTCGGTTGTTAGCGGGAACATTTCGCTCAGGTATTTGCCAGTCAGCTTCAACCAAGCCATCGGGGCCACCACGCCTTTCTTTACAGCCGTATTTGCATATTTGATTACGTTCAAAAGAGAGGCGTGGTTGACTTACGTCACGCTGATTCCAGTGGTTACCGGGGTCATCATTGCCAGCGGGGTATGCTCAATTGAACTATTCAGTCTATTGATTTGCCTCGTATTTAGTTGATCGTAGTACTCTTTAATTGGATTCGCCGTGTTTGTGTTTTTTCTTATGTCAAGTATGATGCTTTTTCTTCATCTGGAACTGTGTTATTGGTCCAGTTGAAGTTATGTATGGTGATTATGTGATTATTTTTGTAGGAAGTAGTAAGTTTGGCTCCAAGGAGCTGGTTAAATCCCTTTCCTTTGGAATGAATAGATTATGGGTTTATTAATTGTCTTGTGATTCCTGCTGTAACAGGATAACAATGAGCATAAAATTATATACAGTCATTTTAATTTTTTTTGCAATATAAGTTGTAATTGGTACAAGAAATCAGGGACTGTATTCTAATTAATTGATCTGAGTATAACACCGGTTTTGGAAAATGAGATATCTAGTATTTTCAAGTCTGCTTAATAACACGTTGTCAATTAGCTGAAGACTCTGTAGTCAGTGTTCAATTAGGATTATATATATTTTTAAAATTAATTAGGATTATATTTTTGTAGACCCAATGCAATGTCATTTTTTATGTTGAAAATGTAAATTTTATATATCTTGTAGCGTAATGAATTCACGTTTTTTGCCGGTGGACATTGCTTTCATCAGTATCAATGTCAGATAAATAAATAAAAAATTTAGATACCATGATAAAATTGATGTCTATTCTGTGTCTTCTCAAGGAAATACATATATCTATCTACCAAGCTGATTGGAGCAAGATACAAAAGATATGCTGATTCTCTGTAACAAGTATGCCTTGCGTCAATAGCAACTTAAAGACAACGTACCTGCTACGGTATTAGGGGGAAATCAACTTTGTTTTTGATTTTGTTTCTTTCCATGTTGTTAGGGAGAGCCAAGTTTCCATTTATTTGGATTTATTATGTGTGTTGGCGCAACAGCCGCAAGAGCACTCAAATCAGTTGTTCAGGGGATTCTGCTTTCTTCTGAAGGGTAATATATTTATATTTCTGATAAGTTGTATCTTCTGGTAAAGTTGTGCCAGGAATGTTTTTCCTTTGCGTGCAGGGAACTTGGACATGCTTATTGAAAATTTTCTTATCTTGTTGAAGGGAAAAGCTGAATTCTATGAATCTGCTCATGTACATGGCTCCTATAGCTGTTGTATTCCTACTTCCCGCTACCCTCTTAATGGAAGAAAATGTAGTTGGCATCACAGTGGCACTTGCAAGAGATGATATCAGAATTGTCTGGTTACTGTTATTCAATTCTGCACTCGCATATCTTGTGAACTTGACCAACTTTTTGGTCACAAAACACACCAGTGCTCTGACTCTTCAGGTATTCCAGGATTTTTATTACATGCTAGTCTCCTTTCATGAGTTGCAATTATTTGAATTTGCAAATATATGTATCTTGCTGGCATTTGAATCAAAGGGATCAGTAATTTTCATTCGAAGAGACAATAGCCAGATCCATGGATATTTTAGCTCATTGGTTAGGAAAGGAGAGTAACTAGATCTGATTTCTACGAAACAAACAACAGGATACAAAAATGTTACTTTTAGGTTATCTAATTACCTTTTCCATTCTGCATATGGTTGGGTTTTTAAACGTGCAGTATTTTCTTGAGAAAATTGACAGTAGCTTTGGATTTGGAGAAATATAATTTTTGTCCTATTTTGTTTCCTTCGTATAATTAAGCGGAACAGTGTATTATGCATTCTAAAACTATTTGTTGAAAGAAAATGATTGTAGCATGAGTATATCATCTTTTCAGGAAGTACTCTCCATTTTATGGAAATATTTCAATGTGGATGTTTCTGTCAATCTGGCTACAGAAATAAATGTTGGCTTTAAAGATAATCTAAAGCTTACTCTAAGAAACATTCTGCAAAAGAAAACTGATAATAACACCTATATTGTGTATCACTTTTCTGGCTGTAAGGATCCATATTCTTCTTCGTGTAATATTTTCTTTCCTACTTTTGCTATTATTCAAAATGAACAGGTTTTTTTTTTTTTTTTTTTGGTGTGGATCTTTTAGCAGAGAAATGTTACCTTAAACTAGAAGAGAAGTGCTACACTTATAGAAGGGGTGGGGGTGGGTGATCTCACAGACACTCACAACACAGGGTGGGGGATGTGGGTTTGTTCTCACAGACACTCACACATGTGAGGGGGTGTAAACTTTCTGTAAAAAAAATTTCTGTACACTTGGAATAATCCAAACTAGAAAGATAACTGACTAGAAAATGTCTGGACCTTGTCCGGAAACGTATTCCTGATGTAGCTTATTAAACATAGTGTAATCTTTTCAGCCCAGTATATATGGAATAGCTTAAGATTAACCTTACTAAAATGTTAAGAAACCAAATACATGTTGGAAAGATACCATTTCTTTTGCCCATAAAAAGCTCTACTTCATCTAAACCCTTTGTATACCCACTGGATTGCATAAATTCAAATTAGACGGTGGAAGAGAACTTGTAACCTGTGTGGATAAAAATTTACAGGGGAAATGAAATGCGGAAATTTCTATGTGCATCATTCCTGAAAACATTGAAAAGGATTTTTGAGAATGATTCTTGTGAGAGGAAGAAGGTTATCAATTGCATCAATAATATTACACTGTAAAGCTGGCTGGTTCATTTGTCTGTAAAATCATTAGTGCATTCCTTTTTTACTCTCGCAATCCTGGTTGGTTTTTTCTACGTGTATCATCAACTTTTCTTCTTTTATTGGAAAACGTAACTTCCATATATTGTTGGTATTTATTTTTCTACTATTTTTTGTTCCTAAAACTAAAGAAGTCAAACATACATTAGAAAATGTTGAAAACTCATAATTAAGACTTTGTAGACAGAAGCCGGAAGGTGTAGAAGGGTTTTAAAGGTTTCTTACATCTTGTGGAGTTATACTAAATTAAGTCATGTATATGCATCAAAACCGTGAAAACAGGGTGTTTGGTGTATAGTATATAGTTTCTGATTAAATCAAATTCATTTATCTTTTCTTCTGATTAAACTGTGTTTTCCTTTTTCTTTATGGTGATTGAACTTTAAAAAGTATCTGATATTGGAGTGTATTTCCGATTTCGTAATACAATTTCTGGTCCTTTCAGGTCCTTGGAAATGCAAAGGGGGCAGTTGCAGTAGTGATCTCCATACTGATATTTAGAAATCCCGTCTCTGTTACTGGAATGCTTGGGTACACTCTGACAGTCATTGGTGTTATCCTCTATAGTGAAGCCAAGAAGCGTAGTAAATGAGATAACTGGAAACATATCAACTACAGAATCCATCTATTCTGAAATGTGAAAAGTTGCTACCTTTCGAAGATGTTGGTACCATGTTTGAAGATGGTGCATGGATTTTGCCTTGTGTTTATTTTTTGCCTGGGAAGGCTGGGAAAGCATCATTTAAACCAGCATCTGACACCTGATTACACAGAGTATAAGTTTAATAGGTGAACGAACTGTTCTTCATGTAGAAAAGATATTTTTCCTTGCATTCTTTCAACCGAGGAGTGTAAAGTCCAAACCAAAAAGCACGTTAATTAATTTTTATATTCATGAAATTATACAGCACTTGGGATTCGCCATTAACTAATGGTTCAAGTCAACTCATTATGGTCAAGTGTTCTGTTTTACCTACTTTAATCGAGGAACGTGCACATGGATGGATAAACTATTTTGCATGTCTATGTTTAGCAAAATTTATAAATCATTTAAAAATGATTAAACTTCATTTTTCAATCACTCGGATTTCTAATTAGTAATTTCTTTCTTGACGCCTCAATGTTAGATAAGCCACTGGCTTCTACCTTAAAACTTGAGGTAACTTGAGGCTGATGTAAGTTGCTGTTTTATGTTTTTGGAAATGATCTCAAAATTTTAGAATGGGTTTTCAAGCATTTGTTTCTTTTAAGGTTCTCAGCGCCTAGTATCTTGCAGTACTTTATTATGTAATCAATATTTAAAGAGATGAAGCAGGAGGAAAATACGTTATAATTCTGCAAGAAATTGAAACTTAAGAGAGCCTTTCTAATCCTGGTATTTGAATTTTCCAAAATCTAAGAATTCCTTCCAATCCATCGTCTAAGTCACATAAAATGCCAAAGCGAAAAAGCAGATAGAATTGAGCAAACGGAGAGAAATCTGTAGATAAACTGAATACCCGATGGAGGATTCAAAGAAAATTATTTACAGATACCTACTCCAGAAATGGCCGATTTAATTCCCAACTCTTCACCTATCTACTACCATTGTGCATAAGTAGAAGACACGGATGACTTCATCAGACAAAATACATGACCACGGTCAAGGTTTATGAAGCGTCAACCAATCACTCATAGATACCATCTACCATTTTAAGAGAATAAAGGGATATTTCCCACATCATAATCAGACAAAAACCCAACTATTCAACCTCCATAACTTCGGATTCACCGTTAGATTCTGCTTCAGGCTTGGTTTCCACGAGAGTAAAATTGTCAGATTCAACCTTGGGTTTGGTTTCAACAAGAGTATAATTGTCGGATTCAACCTTGGGCTTGATTTCCACTTTAATCTTGCTTTCTTCGTCAGGTTCGGATTCTTCAAGAAGCATGGGTTTCACGTCGGGCTTCTTCTCCAATTTAGACTCGGTTTCCTTCCTAGTCCTGGTCTCTGCCTGAGCTGCAATTTCCTCCTCTTCTTCTATTTTAGGAGCCAGATAGAACCTGAGGTGGCCCATCTCTGCAATTTTGTACTCAACTACGGCTGGCAGTTCAGAAGACATGCTGATTGTCACTCGGTTTGCAAGTGGGGTGGCCTTTGCAAAGGAGTTCATATACCTCAGGGCAAAGGTTTGTGTAACAGATTGCTCCATCTCTATAATTGTAGCATCTTCTGGCTGCAAAATTATATGCCAAGTGAAGGCAGTTTTTTAGCATGAGTTCGAAATTTTGATTGAAAAGAAACGTTTTTAATCATTTCTCAGAATTATTGCATTAAGCAGAAGTTTTCTAGCTTATTCGAGAACTGATTCAAAAAAAAAAAAAAGCGTGGAAAGAAAAAATGAAAGACTTACCTTGTCTGCCGATGTATTTTGCCTCAAGACAGTGTTAGCTGTACCAATGTCACCTCTAGTGGAGAACCCCACACCTTCTTTTGTCACAGATATCACAACTGCAGTAACTCGATGAAACCCACTAGAATTAGTAATAAGATGAGGGTCAAAGAAAAAGGAAAAGCTCCAAAGCTTATGAACAGTACCGGTATCACCAATGGTGCTGAGATCTTTGCAAATCCTAGCAAATTCTGCAGATGGCATTCTCACAATGGCTTCATATTCTGTTTCTGGAATCCCAAGATGCTCACTATCAATGTCCATAAGCTTCATCTCAAAATCAGCAATCTTATCTTGAGCTTCAATAAGTTAAGACCAGGAAGGCACGCATCAAGAGTCAAGTTAAAAGACATAATAATAAACTTGCCTCGGTTATTAGCAAAAGAAGGAATCAAAAGCTTCTGCCAGTTAAAAACAAGTTATACTGACATAATTATGAGAAGAAAATAAAAATCTAAGTATACACATTGCTTCTCCATGGCTTAGGTACAATAATACCATTTGGAAAATAAGAGCAGAATTGCAACAACGAAGGTAAACCTCTACGAGTCTTGATCTTGAATTAGAAAAGTTTGGACCAAAACCTAGGAAGAAACTTCCATGTTAAACCTTTCAATTTCTTATGAAGCACGAAGTAGAGAAAATTAGTTAAAAAAAGCAACGTTGGAGACAATTTGACCAAACTACATAAATAGTAGTGTCCTATAAATGCTTCCAGCTGAGAAGCAACAAGGACAAGGAGAAACCCACCCTAAGAATTTTTCTGTAAATAACCAGTCTAAACTGAAAATACTGAGGCAACAAAATCAAAAAATTGCCTTACTAGTTACTAAAGTTGTGAAACCTAAAATCCAAGTTCATTTAAACCATTAACCACGCATTCTCTTGTTTGTTAACTCATCTGATCTTTTGTATTATCTACTTTCACCCAGATTCTTACATCAGCTTTTTCCTATCGTTTGAACAATGAAGCAAAAATACGATACATTTCAAGCTTCTTACGACAAGTATTAGTTAAGTATGCATTTATACTCCCATGCAATTAAACAGTTTAACGTGAATTAACACGAGAATCCAGATATTTATTGCTAGCTTCGCATATAAAAACCAAAAAATATAAAATTCCATGTAAAACAACAAAAACTAATCCAGGGCAACTAACAAATAGCATCCAAATTATGGTAAAATATCATAAATTTAATTGTGGTTAAAAACAAAGAACCAACAGTAATCTAGAAAAAAAATCATGTTTTTAATTCCAGTAAAAAGAACAATGAAATGAAACAAAAATCGTATCCACCTTCAATGTTAGAATTTCGGTGTGACCTAAATTGAGAGTTTTAATTAAAGTGCATATTAAGAAAAATTCTATTTGGAATGCTATTTTAAAAACCTATTCAAGTTTTCTTGATGAATTCTAACTGAAGTTCTACTTGAAAGAACATTGGGGGTAGGAATTTGAGTTGAACTTAAAAGAAGACTTTGGAATGAAAAACACCTTTTGGAAGGTATTTGGACGGAGACGAGGCCCCTGGGCGTTGGGTCACGGAGTCTAGGTGCCACCAACGTAAAATCTACTTCAACTACAATTCTAACATTAGGATTTAGACGTCTCCTATTTGTTTCCTCTATATATAGTTGGTTATTCATTATCATTTAGTAAAATGTTAAAAACATTATAAACACATAATATTTGTATCATTTCTCTATATTATAATAAAATCTTTATTATCTGCAAATTATTTCATTCTTGTGTTGTTGTGATGCCTAAATACCAAGAAGTTAATGGGCCATTAAACACATTATCAAAAAATGCAAAGATCCGTATGCCTAAATATCAAGAAAACCCACAAAACATATAGCAATCACATAATAAGCCCATACAATACACAAAAAGCACAAGATCCGTATTCCCAAATATCAAAAAGATAAATGGGATACTTAAAAAGAAAGACCAAATCGGGATAAAAGTGACGAACATACAAGGATTCTCGAACATGAAGGTAACAGTGTCAGTTCCATCATCAGCTTTGATGGTGATAATGTCATCATTTCCAGCGCATTTGAGCATCTTGGCCATGTTTCCCATGTTCATGCCCATCGTGATGTTTCGGTCGCATCGATAGTGCTCGAAGCCCTCTGAGCGGAGCAGAAGAGTCACCAAGGCCACGTGGCTGGAATCCATGGCCTGCAAAGAAAAACCTGTAGCCGAACAGTCGAAGTTTGCATCATTCACCAAATCTTTGAGTGATTCAAGAACTTTCTTCAGTAGACTACCCTGTACTAGCCTCAGTTCAAACATTTTTTTCTATTTCTTGATTCCTTAAACTTGGATTACACGCTTGAAGGGTTTGAGAGAAAATGAAAAGAGATAGGTTAACTGGCTAATGATTTTCTCCACTGTAAATATATATATTGGAGGGAAAGGGGGCAGAGTTTCGGCGCGGGAGGAAGAGTGATTCCCGCCAAAAATACCAGCAGTGGTAAAACGACACCGTCTGATGTCTATTGATTTTACATTTACTGTTTTAAAAAAATTCATAATATTTTTTTTTTTTGCTCGAGACATGAAATTGATATGTAATGAATATATTGAATAGTGATTTTCAGGAGAATGTAGGGTTAAAATGTAGAAAAAAATTAATATTTACATATAAAATATTTTATTTTGTAAATGTGTGATTAAAAATAAATATGTAAACAAAAGAGTTTTTAAATAATAGTAGACAAACAAAGGTTAAATTAAACTACTAGGGTTGAAAATCTCAATGACCAATGTAATTTTAACGTTGATCTTCAACAATCATTGAAATTTAAAGTTTTTTGAATAGTCGCTATACTTTCAATGTTTTCAATTCGTCATTAACCCACCCGTGCAACTCTACTAGAATCAAAACTCGACAATACAATTTTAAAAAAATAAAATTGACAATTTGTTGTCTCCTATTTAAAATTAATGAGACTTTATTTGACATCCTTTAAATTTAAAAAATGTTGTTTTAAAAATATTTTTTAGAGAATGTGTGCTAAAAAGAAATTCAATTTACACGTAAAATATTTTATTGTTTGATTAAAAATAAATTAAAGTAAAGTAAAAAATGTCAAACAGGGGCCGAGTTTGATTACGTGACAAAGTTGTTAATATTTCAAACGACCCATACACTGACCGTTGGGAAACTACTTTGAAAGTGCAAATTTTCAAAGATAAGTGAGTGTTGCACTGTTGGAAAACAATATTCAACATGGCAAGCCCACAGCAGCAGCACTTCACGAATGAAGATCAAAGATTCAAAGTCTATACTGCCTTCATTTTAAAGTTTTTGCAAAACTAGCCATAAAACAAAATTAAAAAAACCACACTAATCAATGATAATGATGAACTTCACAAGTGCACGGGCGGAATTTCACCCCTGGAAATAAGATGTCATGTCATCTCATAAATTGAACAAACAATGCCTCTCCCTCGTGGAAAACAGGACACCATAAAAGAATGAGTACATTCGAGCTTACACATTGAGATCAAAGAAATCAGAAGGAAAACACGCCCACACAAACAAGCCCACCATGCAGAGTGATATCTGGGTTGAAGAGTGGAGTTCAAGAATCTGGAACAGTGGCTGTTGGATGTTTCGTTGATGCAGACTTGACTAAATGGTTATAGCTGCCTTTTTCTTTGAAGAGCTGGGAAAAATGAGGTTTACAGTATAAAATGCCGTCCAGGGCTGCATAATTTGATGGAGTTAGAGAACATCCACCGTGAGAACACCTGAAACAAGACTTGTGATAGCTTTGGTTTTCCACTGTCACCTGCAGATGTTTAATAAACAAGACGAATTACGTAATCATAAATAACCACCCACATATGAGAGATTTCAGAAAAATAACTCATCTAAACCCAACCAAACCTATTCTAATTACCGGAATGTTGATATTGGAAGCTACTGCAATTATTCAAGCTCAAACCTTTCTCGAAACATACAGATGCATCTATATGGAACTAGTCTGATAGATGAAATTGATGTGTAAGCAGATAACATTTCTTAGGACATTGAAAATTACCACACAAAATCTGATCCGACAGCTGTTCATACCTAGACTTCAGCAATCACTAAAACATTTATTGACTCAACCCTTGAAAAGTCACAAGCATCAACTTCCTTAAACAGCAATTTCAATCTCAGGAAATATATTGGGGTTCAGCACACATGCTCTAGTTCATAATAATGAGAAGTAATTCAATGATAGTTCTCCGTCACAGAGAAATCCAACAGGACAATTTCAATGTTTTACAAGTGTGAAGAAGTCATGTCATGTGTTAAATTATGCATCTCAAAACTAATTGACTGTGAGTAGATAAGATATTCAATCTCTTAAAACATGCTTTAGGAAGTGTCATTCATTTGATGTTGAACAGTCTAAAATAATTTAACATTTAGTTCAAAAGAAATGTACTTTATTTTAACTCAGAATACACATCTCTTCATGATACTCAGTGTTGTTCTCAGAAGACATGTGAACATCATACAACAGTGTAACTAAATACAGAATACTTGTCAGATATCAAACCTCACAATGTAATCTGGATGCTAGCTGATGTGTGCTTGTCTATCTATATTAAGCACAATGTGAGAACTGTTCAAATATTTTACTAGTTGAATAAGTTCTTGCTCTAGTCCAACCTTTCCAGGAAACATGGAAGGAAGATGCTATTTCATCGTTCAAACACTCACAGTGACATTTTTGACAATCATGTTTAGACAAGCACACCGAATGATTGTAATATTAACCACAATCTAATGAAGCCATAAACCAATTTTAATTGTTCAACTCAGCGTGTTTGAATTTTTGGGTCTTAAGCAAATGATGGCATAGTAATGAACATCAGGACGATACTAGAAAATATGGTACAAAGAATCTCAATAGTAGTTCCATGAACAATCCTTTATGGGATTCAATTTTTTTATAGTAGAAGTGCCATAAAGTGTGAACCAAGATCCATGATACGAAAACAAAAATAGGAACAAGGAAGAAAAAGATGTGCAGTCAATGGCTAGAAGGTTATGTTCGATTCATCGCAGCTCATCAAGCCTCGTGGAGCCTGAGTTCTTTTGACAACTTCATATTCGCAAAGATGAGAAATGCAAAAATTCAAATCCTTTTCCCTTTTCTGTCACTCCTCT
The DNA here is from genome assembly GCA_903798355.1 of Fraxinus baroniana. NCBI lineage: Eukaryota > Viridiplantae > Streptophyta > Magnoliopsida > Lamiales > Oleaceae > Fraxinus > Fraxinus baroniana. The sequence goes on from CAIGRO010201269.1 coordinate 11,598, forward strand.
AATCTGTCACTACATAGTAGATATACAGGAATGTCCAATTTATTCAAATCCTTTGCCACCACACATAAGAAATAAAAATCTTGAAATCTCTCCCCAAATGATTAAGGTTTGTTGATAATTAAGCCTGAATGAACAGTTCATAAAGTACTTGCTTGCTGACAAATTTGTCTAGCTGAATAAGGGATTTTAAATAAATTGCATGTTCGATGTAGTATAGAAAATTGTGTTTGAAATTTTGGGTGTTAAGTTCAATTCAGTTTTGACTGCTTCAAATTCACAAAGGTGAGAAATGTAATAATACAAACCAAGGCATAATTCCATAGAATTTGGGGTACCCTTTTCTGTCACTCGTCTAATCTGTCAGTGCATAGTACATATACAGGAAATATCCAATTTTTCAAATCCTTTGCAACCACACTTAAGAAATGAAAATTTTGAAAAGTAAACAAGTGATTAATGTTTGTTGATTATTACAGCCCCAAAGCCATAAAGTTCATAAATGAAGAATTTGATTTATTGTTCTCACGCTTAATTAAATACAGAGTTATTTGAAGAAGTTCAGAAAAGTAAAATATGACTCTAAAGAGCCTCAAAGTATGTATGAAAAAGTCAATATTTCAATAAAATAAAAAATGAATGATGGAAATGAAATGTACAAGATATCAGAACGTGAAATTTCTCTTTTTGACAAAGAGAACTGAGAAAAGAGAGAGAAAGACCTTATCTAATGGCAGTTGAAAAAGCTAGAGGAAGCAGGGATAGAAAATTGGATGTGAAGAGAAGAAAGTGAAACCAGGTTTAAGGGTTCGTGGGAATTTTGAAAATCTAAGCATCCAACAGAACATATACAGAATGATATTTGTATGGAAAAGGGATTGACATGATCATCCATGGTTTAAAAATAAAGAATGCATGTGGGTTTGATCATCATGTTGACAAGAACTTTTCTATTAGTCTTTTTAAGCTTTTTGGGGCCTTTCAGCTACCTTTTAAAATTTTCAAGTCAACAGGACACATAATTATGGGTAATTATTTAGCGTCCCTTTGGCCCCTATTCCAAATTATAATGAGAGGAATAATAAATTTTTGGAGAATATGTGGTTAAAAAAGAAAGAAAAGTTTTTGAGCTTACGTGTAATATAATTTTGTTGGAGAATGTGTGGTTGATAAGAAGAGGGAGAAAAAGGAATTATAATTTAATGGAGAATAATGAGAGCCGTTGGGCTTAATTTACTTGCTCGGAAAACAGTTAATTTGGCATGCTCTTGGGTCTTGGCAACTTAGGATCCCGAAATAATCTCATATAAGGAAACTCTCTTCTTTCTAGGCAGATTCCATCTTCTCCTTTCTCTAGCTTTTCCATACGCTGAAATAATGGTGTTCACTTACCTAGTTCCAAAAGCTTCTTGAAGGTTGACAGAATTGGATAAACATCAAGAACTTTATTTTACCTAGTGTCCCGACTACTAAGTAAGAAATCAGTATCAACAAGGCAAAATAGTGGAAGACTCGTACAAATTAATCATGTGGCAGGAACTATGCACGCTCCACCTAGCTCGGGGCTGTATAGCTTAGTTCATTGGGTCACTTATCTTCAAAATGGTAGAGTGGTAATCATGTTCGCACCAAGTCAAATTAAAACATTAATTATGTCTTCCATTTTTGTCTTCTCCATCATTACTTTAGCAATGCAGGCCTTTAGGGACATCTTGGCAGTTCAAACAGCACTGGAAAGTTGGATGCACCCATTAAGCATAGAATAAAGATATTTTTATCCAATTGCTATAACACAGTTCCTCGAAATGGCAATTTAATCAATACAGATATTTCAAAAAGCGTTCAAATAAAATGTTGCAACAAGATGCCATTTAAGGAAATATTATTATACCTTCTCTAAAGGATATGCTGTTCTCCCACAACTAGCACATTTATCTTGTGTCCCAGAAAACATACCAGCAGCTTTGCTTGGTGATCTTGTCTGGATATCAACAAAAAAAAAAATAGAAATACAGACAGAAAAAGAATCAGAGACATCACTATACTGAGAAATTATACGTCTGCTAACTACATAGGTGGGAAAAAATTACCAGTTCTGGGGTCAACTTCTCAGCTGACTTTGCAGCTGTTGAAACATAATGCATTTTAAATTAAAAAAACTAAGAGAATGGCTAATTAGAGAGAGAAATGCATCGTGATGAAGAAGCTATACGTGACTGAAAGTTCTTGCTGAAATTGCCCGTCTCCTTGAAGAGCTGCTCAAAGTGAGGCTTGCAGTACAATACACCTTCCATGGATGAGTAATTACCAAGCTGAGAGAAAAATCGTAAGAAGAGGAAAAGAACATAAATAGACATTATTGGCACACATAAAAAATATAATTATCTTTTCTATGGAACGTTATACTGCCATAGGGAATTTTACTAAATGGCTGCAGTAGTCTATATCACAAAAAGAGTAATCCAAATTGTTACGGTAAGCAAAGTTGCGAGTCATCAGCTGCTGAATTACACGTCCTTTTCTGCCATATTAAATTTCATACTTGCGAAAAAAAAAATGATTAAATATATGAAAAATCGTATTAATTAAATTAAAAACCTAAACTCTAAAGAAAATGTGCCGAAAAATAAAGCTTTATCTCCTAAACCGACAAAAGAACGAGTTAAAAATTTAACACGTGGTTGAAGATGTATTATACCTTGAGGGTTCCTTTGCAGTGAGAGCATTTAAAGCAAGACTTGTGATAACTAACTCCATCGGCAGACAAAAGCTCAACCGGATAAACTGTCTTCTCACAGGCCTTGCATTTCTGTTGTGTCCCAATAAACGACATTGCTTTCTGCATTTAAAACAAGAAATGGATACAGATCTGATCTTTCAAAATTTCAATTAGCACCCCCCCCCCCCTGTTCAAAAAAAAAAAGAACTGAACAACCACGATTAGTTTAGTATGCATATCTGCATATCATATTCAATACAAGTAGCAAAATATAATCATATTACCAACGAAACTCGAAAAAAAAATCTAAATATAATTAGCGATCTACAAGATTCAGAGGGCATTTAGATCGGAAGTCAATGAAAACAGCATTTGGTCAAACTTGCGTACCTTGGATAGTTGAAGAATTGTTGAATTGAGGAGATAGAGAATCTTGATCAAAGTCGAAAACTAGGAGCAAAAACTTTACCCACCCCTTAAGTATATATATATTCGATGTGAAGTTATGCGGAGAAAGGGAAGCAGAGGAGCGGGGCGGGGCAGTGGGTAAATGGAAATGCAGCTAAATGGGGTGAATAATGGTAGAGAAAGGACATAAATCTCTCGCTGTAATGTAATGTAAGCGTCTTTGGCTTTACGGAGAAGAGGATTACGCGCTCGTTTCATATTTCTTTTTAGTTGAAATTTCAAGGCACACACGGACAATACCTTTCTTTTGGTAAAAAAAGTTGTAGAAACTAGGCAGCCCAATTTTTTCTTTCATTTTTGGGGTAAGGGTCTCAAACCTTTTACAGATATGCAGATTACATCCAAACTTTTAAATCATAGTAATGAAGGTCTCGGATTTTTCAAAATTATACGATGAAATGACATCTGATCAATTTTCATCCAAAAATCCATAATTTGACCAAAAGTTGATGTTTGACTATAAGTTGATCAATTATAAAGGGTAAACTAGTATTTTAACCTTTAATTAGTTGAAGAGAGAAATTTGCACGGGAGGTTCTAAATCTTTCAAAAATGTGCGGGGAGGTCCCAAACCTTTCAAAACTGAAAAGTCGAAGGATTTCTAGACGACTTTTCATTAAAAAATCTATCGATTGACTAGAAATGTTCATCTTCTCCGATTCACTCGACCATCCGACCACAACCTAAACCACCCATTGAATAAATCTCATCTGTCTTGACTGATGAGCCTTACAACAACACCATCCGCCACTTTTTATTTCCTCCACCTCCGTCCACCACATTTTCCACATCCTAACAACTCAATTTCCTTCTAACAAAGACCTATAGAAAATCTGAGAATAAAAAAAATTAAAATAGATAAATTATCTTCAAAATAAACGGTAGTAACGATAACGAAGGCTCACCACCTACCAATGGGTATGTTTATGTTGGCATGGGTTAGGGATAGGGTGGGGTTGGGCTGGGTTGGGTGAATTGGGACGGATGAATATTTTTTGGTTGGTAGATTTTTGGACGAAAATCGTACAGAAGTCTTTTTGCCATACATTTTTGTAAGATTTGCAACATTTGTTGTACATTTGAAAGATTTGAGACCTTCAATGCAACTTTCGTTTTTTAATTAGATAAACATTTAAAGTCCATTTTTCCATTTTTAGAAATTAGTCAAATGCTAATTTTTAATCAACTAACGGAATTTTCGACGAAAATCATCTAGAGTTCCTTTGGTCACATAATTTTTAAAGGTTTGAGACCTCCACTACTATGATTTAAGAGTTTAGGTATAATCTACAAGTTTTTTAAAGGTTTGGGACACCGTTGCAATTATCCCTTTATTACTTGTTGTCGAAAAATTACAATTGGAGTCCCTAAACTTTTCAAAAGTGTAAGTTGGTCATCAAACTTTTTTTTTTTTTGCAGTACTATTCATGATCTTTAAGTAGGTAATATTTTTAAATTGAGGTGAGCTATTTTTATTATTATTATTTTTTTTTTTTGTCTTTGGATAGAGAATTTGTAGCCTTGAGCTTGAGCTAGAACTAGGGATGTCAATTCAACGCTAAGAATCTGTGTTCCATAGTGCTCCGTTCAAGATGGAAGAGAGCCGCATCATATCACATTCCACAATCACCTACCGTTGCCATATTTAGCCAGAACAGCCCTTCCCTTTGTCCCTATTTTGGCTATTCGTTCTAGATGAAGATAGTCCAAAAAGGCCATTAGCTGTATGTAAATGAAATTGCCAAAACTTTACTAGGCCCTGTTCAATATGAATTAAAATTTAATTAAAATTGAAAATATAGTCGTTATTAGGTCCTACTCGTATAATAAAAGTCAACAATAACGACTAGTTTTTCAATTTTAATCCGATTTTAATTTTTACCGAATGGGCCCTAGGATAAATATTTATTTCTATTTTCCCGCTTTCCCTACAACTTGAGTCTTGTACTGTAATTTTCCTTTCTTTTTTTTTTTTTTTATATTAATAAACTTTTATCATCCTTTGTATTTATTATAGTGGTAGAACGTGATTGTTTTTTTTTTTTTTTTTTTTTAAACATAATAGAGGTTTTTTATTAATAAATAGGGAAACAATTATATAGTTGAAGTAAGTAGAAACTATACGTGAATTTAAACAGACGCACATTTGGCTCTCGAGAAATATATACTCCTTCAACTAGGTTTGGATGTCAATGGGTCACGCTTCAAATATTTAATAAATGAAACCATCCAAGTCCACATACTTATTGGAATGAAACCCGAACCTTCGTTAAAATTGTTCGTTTTAAAATTTCTTGAAAAGCTAATTATAAGTTCTTTTCTCCATCAGAATAATAGGACTATTATGCTCATTGTCAAACTTGTTGAAGAAATGAAATAGACAATTTCGATTTAGCTTCGTTTCAAAGAATATTATTTTCAAAGCATGAATATTCATTATTATTTGGATTGAATTGTTGTTTATTTTATATTTTAGGTTCACATCGATAAATACAATGAAAATGGAGAAAATGATGCAAAAGGGGAGTTAAACGTTGCAAAAAGAGAAAATGAGGACTAAAATGCAAATGATCAAAAGTTAGCTTGGAGCAAGAAACGAAAGTCAAGAGTGCTAGGATTCAATTGGACATGAAGAGAAGAGGAAGGATTGGATAGAAGTAGGAAAGTGTGCCAAAAAGGAAGCTTATGGAAAGTTTAGGGACCAAATTGTAATTGGCCCAAAAAAATTGCAAGGAGCGCCCTCACCTGCGGCAAGGCATGTGCCTCACACCAAGACATCCTCAAGTCGATTGAGGCCGCCCAAACACCTAAGGCTCGTGCCTTAGATTACACTAGGCGCGCGCCTCAAGGCAAACCGGGGTGAAAATTACACTTCCTTATTTTGTTTTGGTAATGTTTTAGGGCAATTTTTGAGGTATAATATAAATGAAAAATTTCGTGACTTGGGGGAGAGAACCGTATTTTGAGCAAAAAGGAAAGAAAACTTACATTGAAGAATAAGGAATTCACCATTTGGGTCCGATTTCGAAAGCTTGAAGTGAAGATTTCCAGATTTTCTTCATATTTATATGATTTGGGCAATGACTTCCTTTTATTTTTTGTGTAATTTTTATATTAATACTAGTTATGGCCCATGCAA
>CAIGRO010201312.1:0-21617 GCA_903798355.1 Fraxinus baroniana
GGAAAACTAACGGAATATTCTAATAGCTAACTTCCCGTCTTTCCAGTTCAGAGCATACACATTTTTCCAGTCCAGAAATAATCGATGGGGGATCTTAGAACCTTCAATAATTTGATCGTTTTCCAAATCAAGGTAATCATAATAAGAATCGCCCACTAATCTCAACTTGAAGAAATAGAATTTCGTCTCTACTTGTACTTTTTTTAGCTGAAACTTTGTCGGATCACAAGAGGTGGAATCAACATATTTCCAGGTAAGATCATTAATACTGAGAATATTGTAACGTTTTTTATGTTTATTTCCTTCTTCCTCCAAATGACTTATACTGAGCAATTTCAAATCATTAGTTTTCGGAATGAAAAAAATGCTTGTGTAGATAAAATTTTGATGAGGAGGACAAGACAAATCAAGCATTTGTCTAGTCGCTGGATTACTTAATCTGAATGTATTTGTCGAGTTGTTTCTTTCCAGCAACAGTCCTTGCCAGTATGTTAAGAAAGTAAAATTTGCACAAGAATTTTCATTATATGTACTTTGATATACCCAAGAACACGGAGCTCGATCCATATGGATAGTGATGAACTTAGGATCTTGAATTATGTCAAACCACGATTTGTGTACGCCTTTGAATCTTAATAATGACTTAACTGGCAACCAGCTGAGGATCTCAAAGATTATGTGATCTGGTATAAAAAAGCCGCGCATCATCTGGCATCGAATCTCTGCTTCTCTCAACTCTAAAGCCGAAGAGATAAGACTAAAGTTATTAACGTAAGACAAATTGTTAAGAACTAATCATATAATTTTAGAATAAGAAACCCAAAGAGACACAAAAATAAATAAATAAATAAATAAAAGTGGACAACAATGAGATGATCGAGAAAGATCAAAGGTGTCTTTGAAATTCATGGAAAAGACATCATATATTTATATATTTGCATGAAAACATAAATCAAATTCACAGAATCCCATAAGATATAAAAAATATTATTCACTAAAAGATCTGCAACATACAAGCAATTATATTAATGTTCTTTGGTGGTTGCCAATACATATGCACACATATACATATACACAAGTATATAAAGAAAAAAAAAAATCGGTTGAAGAACGGACGTATATCAGTGAGAAGACTTATACTTACCGGTCATCAAAAGTTTGAGCTGTACTTAATGGCTTAATCTGTGTGGCTAAAATCAGAAAACAAAGTACCCAAAAAAGTATAGAGGAATTTTTTTCCTGTGGAATATGCTATAAGAGTTACAGAGAAATGGCAGAAATGTTTCTCATATTATTCCTAATGAACTTGTCCTTTTATAGTACATAAATCAGCCAAGAAAGGAATATACGATTGATGACAGTATGATTTTCTATACATAGCAGATTGAGAGAACAAATCTTACAGATTGAGAGAACAAATCTTAATTGACAGAGTGTTCCTTGATTGAGTGCAAATCATGCGGATTTCCTTATACGACCTCTCAAAATTAATGTGCCATCAGCAACATTGATTTTGCTGCGCAGGAGATTGAAATGAGATCTGGCAAGAGGCTTTGTCAATAAATCTGCTAGTTGATCATCAGTGTGGACATGAGCAACCTGCAAACGACCACGGTGAACAAAGTGACGAACAAAATGGAGGTCAATTGCAATATGTTTCATCTGGAGTTCATAACAGGATTAAGACTAAGCTGAGTGGCTCCAACATTATCAAAAAGGAGCAGCGGAGGAGCACGGAGCTTGACACCGAGTTCATCAAGAAGGGATTGAATCCAAGCAATGTCTGATGTAGCAGTAGCAAGGGCCCGATATTCAGCTTCGGTAGAGGATCGAGCTACTGCCTTTTGTTTCCGAGTGCGCCAACTAATGGGATTATTGTCCAGAAAAATTATGTAAGCTGTTGTGGACTTACGATCATCGAGATTATAGCCCCAGTCGGCATCTAAAAACCCACGTAGAAGAGAATTGGTTTGACGTCGAAGTAGAAGTCCAAAGTGAATGGTTTGCTTAATATAGCGTAAAAGGAGCTTGACATGTTGCCAATGAGTCATAGTAGGTTTGTGCATATATTGAGCAAGGCAATTCACTGCAAAACCAATGTCTGGGCGGGCGAGGGATAGGTAATGTAATGAACCAATGGTCCAACCATATTTTGTAGCATCACAACCAGTAGTGCTGTCATGAAGGAGGACATGGGAGCTTGAACCTCCTTGGCGCCAGTCATCTTCAATCGGGTGAGAAGATCATGGACATAGCGATTTTGAGATAGGAAGAGCCCTTGTTGGACCTGAATGACTTCTATTCCAAGGAAAAAGTGCAGATCGCAGAGTTCTTTGAGAGAGAACCTGTACCCAAAGAATTGACAACATGCTGCAAAAATTGATGATTATTGCCTGTAAGAGTTAAATCATCGACATAGACAAGAATGTAGAACAAAGTCCCACCTCTGTTGAAAATAAAAGGAGAGTTATTTGACTTAGAATTGAAGAATCCCAACTCCAAGAGACAGCTCCTTAATGCATTGTACCAAGCCCTCGAGGCTTGCTTTAAACCATAAATAGACTTCTCCAAGGCACATACATAATCAGGATGAGATTGATTAACAAAACCAGCCGGCTGCGCCATGTACACTTTCTCAGTCAGTTGGCCATGAAGAAACGCATTATTGACGTCAAGTTACTTCAATGGCCAGTTGTTGGATAAAGCAATGGATAGCATCAGTCGAATGGTAGTGGGTTTTATAACAGCACTGAAGGTCTCGATATGGTCAATACCGTGACGTTGATTGAAGCCTTTAGGTTATTCAATTCTCAGTAAAATATTTTCTTTCCATCCATTTTTCACTTTTACAATCAAACGGAACAGCTTCTTTTCCTTTTCTCTGTATTTTGTTAAACATTTTCCACCCTGTTATCTGTGCAAGAACCATGGGGGATTCCCAATGGTAAGTGTGGGAAGAAAAAACCTTTAATTTGGCAAGGGTCGTGGCAACAGCGTGGTGTGGAAGGTCATTATTTTTTTTAACCAAAAAAATTAATAATACAAATCTAGACCAACAGATTACATTAAATTAAGGCTTTTAATTATTTGTTAAATTTATTGGTGGGCTATCTTTATTTTTATACTATTTTCAGAAAAAAAAAATCTAAAATATCCCTTGTCAACTATAAATGATTGAGCCTTTTTTATTCTCATTAATTGGGGGGAAAAATGAGTTTTGAATAGAATTTTTAAGAGAATGTAACGTTAAAAAGTAAAGAAAAGTTTTTGATATAAGCGTAGAATATTTTATTATGTAAATGTGCGACTGGAAATGATCATGTAACAAACCATAAAATAAATAAATGGGTGTCAAACAGACTCAGCGATGAAGATTTAAACGGTATTGAATTATATTATAAAATAATTCAAAGTCAACGAAATAATTTAACTTAGATTTTAAAAAATTATCGTAAAAATTGGACTTCCACAAAGCCATTCGAATTTTATAGATTTTCCATATAACACTTGTTTTAAGAATCATTTACAGCACTCTTTCGACCTTCCTTCAAGAGGCCAAATTTTAAAATCACTAATCAATTTATAACTCCTCTTCAACATCGACGCCACCCAATGCTCCACTCATCGACGCCTGCATCAATCACAAATGTTTAGCCACTAAACCACCTTTCTTCACATATCTAAAGTCTTAACATACTGTTTAGAGTATGTTTGATTAACTTTATTTTTCATAAAAAATATCTAAGATGTTTGATTGACAATTTTTTTATGGAAAATATTTTTCAACTTTTGATTTTGTGACCATATTTTCATAAAAAAATAAGGAAAATATTCTCTTTAGGGAGTAGTGATTTTTTATTTTCTAGGTAATGTACTCTCTCTTTTTCTCTCTCATCTATTCATCAATAAAAAATGGACAAATATAATATTTTCAAAGTTGAAAACTAAATCAATCAAGCGGGTTTAATTAATAATTTTCATACAAATAATTTTTAAACAATTCAATTATTTAGAATATTTTTTTTTTTCATGCAACTTCTTTACTTTTAAAGAAATTTACAACTGCGGCGGCCATGGATGGCAAGGGCCATGTGGCCCTGGCCAAATGGCATTGTCCCTCTTGTAATTGCTCATAATTACAATCTATCTTAATGTATGTTTTTGTATAAGCAATACTGAATTGATTATATTCCACTTTTTGCGTGGCGATATCGAAAGTTATTCACCTTTTATTAAACTTGAATGAAAAACTTCGGAGTTCTAAAATAAATATTTTTTCATCTATAAAAGTAACACATGTTTTTATTTTGAGAATTATTCTCTACTTGAGCATGTTTGGTAAAACTTAAAATTCAATTAAAATTGAAAATATGATCGTTATTGGGTCTCACTCGTCTAATAAAAGTCAACAATAACGACTAAATTTTCAATTTTAATCAGATTTTAATCTCTACCTAACACACCCTTAATAAATAAGTAACTTTACTTATAATCAATAAGCTTTGCCTAGCATTTTATACTTGGAACTTAGTTAAAGAGGGCTACTTTCATTTGTAGATGAAGTCAAACCGACCTCACTGTTGAGATATACACACAAATAAGAGATATGCTACAGTGACAAGTTCGATGACATATTCAAAAATAATAGAAATATATATTGACACATGATTTGACAGTTTTAAAAACAAAAAATCACCACTCAATCATGTGTTGTCATTCCACCCTTTCACCTCCATCCACATGGCCCATGTTCAAGAAGCATTACTCCACAAATAAATATAAAATTTATAAAATAAGTCAAGTCAACCATGAATAACATTTTCAAAGGAAAAATATGTAAGCAATTGACTGGAACAGTGCGTGGCTGCGGCTCTATCGTTCAATATCTTAGTGTGGGCCCCACATTGAAGTCATTGCACACCCGAGCTAATCAGTTCATCTCATCTCATATAGTATAAGAGTCGATATAGTCAAAAGTCAAAATATTAGCCGCAACGAAGAGATAAAAAGTTTTTGTCAATTTCAACCGTGTCATCTTTTTCCACTAAAATAATACTGATGATTATAGTACCAGTTGTGCGATCTCAATTTACTTGACTTTTTCAAGATGGAAAGTAAAGTATCAACCGCCCCACCAAAATTAACACAATCATGTCCGCAACTTCAATTATTTCGAAGTTCAATTAACATCTCAAGAACAAGTATATCCTCCAATTCAGTAGCAACTGAAGAGAGATCTGGTGAGAAAAAAATATGGGCAAGATTGGTTGCAGCATCAATGGAAGCTTGGATGACTCGAAATTCAACAAGCCGATGCCTTGGATAGGAATCTATGTGGCTGCAGCCTCTGCAGCATGTGCTTTGGCCATGGCTCTTGATGCCTTTCGTGGATTGCGCTATAAAAAGTTCTGGTTCCCGTGCAAATTCTTCGCTCTCAATGCCACGACCCTGACTCTTATAGGTGTGGCGATCAAACTGGCGGTTGACTTGAATACGTCCATGCCTCGCCCAAACGACCAGCTTGCGAAACTCAGCAGTACCACCTTTATCTGTACAGCAATAGGTAATTTTCTGCCTTCTTTAGGTACCATGGGAGATCAAGAACTGATGATGAATGTTGTGGCTTTGGGAATTCTTGTAATTACTGTCATTGTCAACATTGGGATCCAATTAGGTACCGGGGTAATTTACGTGTTTTGGAAAGAGCATGCCATCATCATGTTTCTCATGGTGATTTTGTTTTCAATCACGGTTTCTTCGGCTCTAACAATTCCATCGACAAAGTCTTACTTTGATTTGAAATATAGAAAGAAATATAAACTAGCAATCGAAAAATGTGATAACAATGTAAATCCACACGTACCTGAGAAACTCAAAGATGATTTGACGAGGTACTGGATGATGGCAAATACTTGTAACCCGCAATTCGTGATGGGGCGTATAGCAACGTGCACAGCTTCAGGTGCATTCTGCCTCCTGAGTGCCGTGATTCTAGCAGAAGCCATGCTTCGCAGTTACTTGACGCCCTGGTGCTTTAAATTTTGTGATGGGGAGTCGGATTACAAATGGTCGACCACTTTAATTCTTGTAACTCAAGCTATAGCAGTAGGAGTAGGTACCCTCGCCCCAGCTTCAAGATGGTTCATAGCCATAAAATTCAGGTGCCCGAAGAGAAACAAGAAGACCTACAAAGCTGAGTTTGCGGTGGAAAACTATTGGATACGGATACTGTACAAGTGGAGAGACTGTCCACTAAATTATATAATCTTTGGTCGGCATGGTAGAAAACTTGCGCACATCACCAAGAACAGGGTCTTGAATATATGCATTTGGATGCAGAAAGCAATGGTATTACTGAGCAAGTCTGTCAGGCTTATTTCCATATTGTTTATGAGCCGGTTACTGATCATCGGCCAGTACAGCAACAAATTTATCAGCGTAATTAAATGCAGCAATACAGTTTCAATTTTTGATGTAAAATCAGACTCCAATGCCTGTCCAAAACTGGAACTTAGAAATTTTGTTTTGCATCTTGAAGGAGAGGAAGAATTGATTGACATAGTGACAGAAAGTGACTGGGATACCACTGGTTGTTGGATCAGAATGGGGAAAAAGAAGCAGCCAAAGTACCTCATACAACTTTTGGAGAAACTGAATTCTACGCCTGGATTTGAGGGTGTGAAGAAATTTGACAGCGACCAGGTTTCTTCTCTGGAATCTGAAGAACCTCCCAACTGTTGGGCTCTTCCTGTGGTGACACTAACAAGCATCGCAGTTGCAATAGGCAACAGCAACTTTCATTTAGTGAAGGAGTTGGTACAGAGTGTACACCAAGGCCTGGAGTACATTAGAGTCATAGAAAACAACCTGGACACAAAAAGAGAGACGTTAAATAGCAGGCAGGCAGCAGAAGTTTTATGGGTCGGAGTTGATCTCCATTACAGGTGGTTGGATGTGGATCTTCGTGAAATGGGAATTGAAGGCAAGAGCCCAAGAGATATAATTTCAGAGCTCTCTGATGCAGCAAAGAGCAGGTTCATGGAGTTGAGAAATAATGATGCAACAAGTTGTTTAAGAGACGGCCTTTCCAGATGGCCAATCAAGGTTTTGGCTGCCAATTCAATGTATAGAACATGTCAAACACTTCTGCTAGATCTTGATAACAAAGGGAGTGGATGCAGTAACATAATTTTTGAAAAACTTTCTGGGATGATTGCGGATGTAATAGGGGCTTGTCTTACCAACTTACCACGCTTAATATCCTTGAAATGCCATTGCAGCACCATTGAAGAAAGAGAGCAAAGTGTACGCAGTGCTATTCTTCTACTGGGTAAAACAGAGAAGATCTTGGAAATTCTTAACGGGCTACCACTTCCGACATCGGATCCAGATCAAATGGCTTGCATTGATGAGTGGCGTGCACTGAGCACAAAAAAAGTTCATCTGTGTAGCGACTCTTCTTCCGGATATTGTGATTTGGAATTGAATAGTTCATCTGACTTGTATCTGAACATTGACTAAGAAATAGATCCTGTAATTTCGAAACAAAAAATGCGGGCAAAGGTTTTGATATGTAGTACAAATCTACTTCTTTATGTATATATCTAGTATTTTTATAGCTTTTTCAGCTGTTATGAACCGGATCACAAAATAGGGACAATGATGAAGTAATGAAGAAGAAAATAAGAACACAAGAATTTATGTGAAAACCTAATTCAGGTAAAAACCATGGACAGAGAAGTACAATCCATTATAATCAATAATTTTGTATTTACAATATCAAGATCTCAATAATTTCAATTGAAATCTAAACTCTCAAAATATAAAAAGATACAAAAGAATTTAATGAAAATAAATATGAGTTGATGAATTTAGATATATTTTTATTTCTTCTATATATATAAAGTGCCTATGAAACGGAAATTCTTGTTTTAACAGAATTTATTGTTTTAATGGATTTTTTTAGACGTGTGGGACTCAATAACGGCCATATTTTCAATTTTAATTGGATTTTAAGCCGTACCAAACAGGCCCTAAGTTTAGTGAAACATTTGAGATTCTGCTAAAAGTTCAATGAATTTGGACGAAATTTACCCATCCCATTTCAGATATCCCACGTCGAATTATGACATGTCCGTCTAAGCTTAAAAAAGTTAATTTATAAGTAAATAACAATTTTTGTGGTCCACAAAAGCCCTTTTATGTGGAACTACTAAAAATCTGATAAATAAAAATTGGTTCCCGAGAAGGGTAAGCTAAGAAGAGGACAAGGGCAAAAGAAATGATAGAAAAGCAAGGCTACTAGAGATCTTAATTCTAACTCGAAGGAAGAGGTTGAAGTAATTTATTGTGAGTAACTTTTTTTACTTATAAGTAAAAAATAAAATATATGGAAAAGGAGAGGTAAAATAAAACTTAGGGCGTGTTCGGTAGATATTAAAATTGAAAAATTAACCGTTATTGTTGACTTTTATTAGACGAGTGAGACCTAATAACAGTTATATTTTCAATTTTAATTGAATTTTAAGTATGATCGAACACGTCCTTAAACTTATCCTACCCAGTGAAATGAAAAATGAATATATATAGTGCAATATTAGAAAGGGTCAATTCTTTCAAGGGTCTCCAATCTTTCATAAGTTCGACAATCAAGTTCTCATTTTTTCATTTGTGAACTCATGTCTCAAGCATTTAACGTAAGTTCAACGACAACCATCTGGTTTTTTTTATTGTCACCATATTTTTTTTATAAATTCACCACATTTTAACATAATTAAAGGTTCTTAAACATTACTTATTATCACACTTATATCCTCAACATTTTATCATCAACATTTTATCATCGTATTTTTATCATCAACCTTTCATTATTAATCAGCATATACCATCCTTGATATCTATTTTGATCCAAAAATTTTATTAGCATACTTTGAAATAAATGGAAAATAATTAATCTCACTTTTATATTCGTTTTTTTCTTTTTGTTTATTTAAAAATACAAAGTACAATTTGTCTTTTCATGTCATCTGAATAGAATTTTTGGACTTATACAGTAACAGGGACAATATGCTAATTAATGAAACAAAGAGAATCTTGTAGTCACAAAGCAAATGTCAGCGTGAAACATTTAACGTCTAAATTGACATGTTTTGTAAAATAAGGATACATCTTTTAACGGTTTTTAAAATTGGAAACATAAGATGAAAAGTTTGGGACACGACTGCTATAGTTATAAAAGGCCAGGACCGTCGGAGTAATTTATTGTATTTGAAAGCTACAATTGATTCGATTTGGTCATTTTGTCAAAAAAATCCGTCTTTTGCACAAATAGAAGCAAAAAGACAACACAAAGGACAAGTGGCTGGGCCCCATATTTGCTTCATTGTCTTACATGGCATTTGTTTTCACCAATAATTCTACTTGTACATAATTAGTTGATAACTTTTTGACATAAGGCCACTTGGTGGCTCCCGATTGGGGGGCGTCTGCGGCTGGCTTATGTCAAAAAAATTGTTAAATAATTCTATACAAATGGCATGATTCTTGTTTTCGCAAGGATTATCTGCCACGTGGCAGTCTGCAGTAGGGTTTGTGTGTCCCGCCCTTGTGGCGCAAATGACGGTTTGGCCATGTAAGGTGGTCTCCTTGGTGTCCCTATTTCCCATTGCCCCCACTATGCTTCAACCCTACCCTTTAGAAAAATAAATGCAAAATTGTTGCTATGAATATATTTCATTGGACAAAAATGTTTATGTGAAGCTGATTCATGTCATATATTCTCACAATTTTAGAGATATCCCTTCACTTTTAAAAAATTACACAAACATAATCAGGGATCGAAAAATTTTAGGACACACAAACGGATGCATAATCTCAACCCTCAAAGTAAGCCAAGTGATAGTGACAACATCCAACAACGTTTCTTATTTTAAATTTTAAATAACACATGCTTCCTACTAGATTAATGACAATTTCTCATTTTAAAAAATTACACAAACTTTCCTTATTTCAAGCTTTGATTAATTCATACATGTCCTGAAGTGTGTGACAATTCTTCTATTTTCAAAATTACATGAATTCCTCCTATTTCAAGTTTTGAAGCATGTATACCTTCATTGACCATTTTTCTTTCACATGCTAACATAAATAATAGTGGTAAAGGCTAAAATACTCTTGCAAACATTCTTCCACCTTGTGGCTCCTTTAATAGTAATGCAATACATATATCCATCATGTTTAAAATAACGTTTATATATTGTTTATTCATATTTAATTGATGTGAAGTTTTTTACTCTAAAGTACACCAACCTTGATCGTAGTGCTCTTTTAGCTCGTGGTTTTCTGATGACGTGTCCAGACTTAAAGTTCTATACCAAAAAGCCAACCTCGTAAAAATGATTAATTTCAATCCTTAAGAATCATCTATTATTTTCATATTTAATCAAAGTAGGTTATTCACTGGACATTATAAAAACATGAGTAAAATATTGATAACTTAGTGTCAGCTTGTGCACTGGTACTCATACTATAACTAAAATTGGTAGATAGAAGCTAGAATAAATTATTAACCAAGATTATCTAGAGGGAAAAAAAAAATAGAATTACTTTTCTATTTTTCAGAAACAACTCAAACCAAAAAAAAAAAAAAAAGGAAGACTTAAATTCTTTTTGCAGTTACAATCCTTGCCAAAGAAGGTTAACGAGATGAAAAAAAAAGGCTAATTCGGACAACTGGAGACGCTTGTTCTTAAATCTTTTACATGTGATACAATTAGGAAATAGATTAATGTTCGTGGAATACATGATTGTTATTATCTTTGGATAATATGTGATTATTATTGTTGAATATGAACTGTAATTTCAAACTAGATTTAAGAAAAAGAAATTCATGGGTTATGGATATTATCAGTGGTAAAGACTATGGTGAATATGAAAGTTTAAAGAAGATGTTAGGTTGCCCTTTAAACTAAAATATTCGTCCGCCAATCAAATAATAAAGAACAATGCCTTTTGCCAGAAGCCACTGCATGCCTGTTAAAGAATGAGCCGATAGACGCCCCCCAGTGTACATCCAAGTTGGCAAAGGAAGGACATTGTTGAGCTTGCAACTTCAGCGTGGGGAGTTCGATTCCTGATTGGAGCAACTGAGTGATGTAATAATCAATATTGGTTGGAGCAGTTTGGTGATGTAATAATCATAGAGGAAGGCTCCTTGGGGTCAAGAGTATAAGGGGTGCTCGAACCCTGGTTAACTTGGGCATAACCTACGGTTTACCTCCGTCGTTATTGAGGAGCCGGTGACTGGTGGTCCAGAAAATTAGTCTGACTAAACTGGGATACATGGGTACCAAAAAAAAAAAAAAAAGGTATCCATCCTTAATCATGTGCTTTTCCATAGCACATGACGTTATCAAATATTGGACAATGTGTAGTAAAGTTGAGCTCAACAACCATTTCTTAATTTGGTATGTGTTTGATTCAATGGGAATAGATTGGCAGGGGTATCGATTTTTTATTTTTTATTTTTAATAACACTTCGGAAAAGTTGGAGATGAAAAGTGCCAACATTCTTATTTATTTCATATTTATTAAGTGTATGATTTACACTTAACATTGCCTTACAAGATNAAAATTCTTTATTATTCAACAACTGCCCAAAAATAACTCACAAGCCTGGTTATATAGCTAAATATTCGAAATTAGGGGAATTTTACAAAAAATAGTAAATTCTAATATTCATACGAAAATAAAATACTTAATAAGAGAAATAATATTCTCAAAATCCGTCTCAAATCGAGCTCTTATTCTATGTCAAAAAGACAACCGAAGTATTACTATAAATGACAAAAAATAATTTAAATTGATGATTCGGAAAGGAAAATAGCTGAATTTGGGAATCGATGCTCACCGAGCATAGTTGGGTGACCACATCGTGCGCGCCGAAAAGACCTTTTCGAATTGGGGTCATGAGTGTGATTCTGACAACCGTAGCAAAAATTATGACCAAAATACCGAAACATACCCAAAGATAGTCCCACTAAAGACACTATTTGATACTAGAATTAAGAATTGATAAAGATTTCAACTTTTTATTAAGTTTTGTACAAATCCCAAAAAAAAAAAAAAAGTGCTTATAAAATTACAGAAATTAAATATCCATTACAAGTTGCAGCTGTTATGAATGCGATGAATTGGTGGATGGTCTATGGTCCCCCATTATATGCATGGTGTGTTTTTTTCTGTAATAAATATTGTGAATAAAGAAATATACAAACGTTGCGTTGGGCCATAGACATAAATGATGATGTTATTCATTTCTTCGTAATGCAGACGCTTGTGTTTTCAGTTCCTACACTTTCAATTAATTGTCCCAACTACACCGAGCATCAATTAAAAACGAATTCGTAAAAAAAATCCTCTTCTTTTCTAAGAAAATTAATAAATAAAGATTATCATGAATTGACCATAGTAGATAAATAACATAAAAATCATGTAAATTGAACAAGAGAATCCCATGTAATTAGAATATGTCTGATATATGAGTTACTGAGTGGGTCGTCAAAAGTCATGTAAATACCAGATGCCATAGTCTACGCTTAATTTTCACCAAAAAACAAGGCAATCAACAACCGCTACAGTTAATAATGAATGGGTTTACAAGATCGATAAATTCTGAAGTCTTGATCCCCAGTTTAAGATCAGTCTCTCCACCTCCCAACCAGAAGAAATCTGGGATCAGCTTCACTATTGCTTCGTCCAAAATAACCTGCCAAAACCATATTTTATTTAATGTGATAACAATGGACAGTAAGAGATATTAACAGCCACACTTAGAAATGCACGCGTCACATATTTTTCTATTGCCGTGATTCAGTTCGTTCTTAGAAATATATGCATAAATTTTGAAGAATTATACCAAGATGCTTTAATTGCACTTTTTTGTATTTTTGCAAATACACACATGTAATCTCTGTCCTCTTCCATGATAGTTAAGGTATGACATGAGCGAGCGACAAATGTGTTCAATCATTAGTCAATTGTCAATTGTCAATGCTAATACATTAGGATTAGTTTAAAAGCCATCAGTTGGACAATCAATTAGCAATTATGAAGTTTGATGGGCCACTTCCTGTATGTTTTTGATATTCAAATTCCCATTTTTTTGTTAAAACTTGTTCATTATTCCATTACATCAAAGCAAAATGAGATAGGAAAATAATGTAATTATCCTTTCAAGTGACTAGCCATTTTCTGTGAGAAGAAAGAGATTGGCAGTACATATGATCAACACAGTGGACCTCAATGGTGGAGACAGAAATTCCAAGACGCAGTTATAGGGGTTCAGATATTTCGGGACGGTGGCAAAAAATCCAGCTGGCAGAATTAAATTGGTAAGAGTGACCTGAAATAACATACACCAAATGTTCCAATTTCACATCTAAAAGAAGGAATGGGGCATCTGTTCAAACCCCGGTACAACCAGCTGTCAACTGAGAGGAGAGATAGTAGTCTAACTCAAATCCAGCTGGCAGAATTAAATTGGTAAGAGTGACCTGAAATAACACACACACCAAATGTTCCAATTTCACATCTAATAGAAGGAATGGGGGGCATCTGTTCAAGCCCTGGTACAACCAGCTGTCAACTGAGAGGAGAGATAGTAGTCTAACTCAAGTGATCAAATCTCAGGGCCCTATTTGCTCAAGTGAAACAGAGCAGCTGAAGGGAACAACATTGTACTGCCTGAATAACATTGATTGCATGCATACTGCGTAGCTGAAGCAGCATCACCATCAGTTAGACAGCTCTCCGCTACTATTATAGTTTTTAAGGCATTCATGCATTTGTCTTGTTGGTTGGCTTAATTACGCTATAAGGGCTTGTAACTAAGTCGTCTTAATAGTTTTTCTCTTCCTCTGCACTTCATTACAATCCATTCTCTCCCCGGTGGGTCAAGCTATTTAACACTCTCCCTTCGGTCAAGCTTCATTAAGTCCAGCCTGCCTTTCAAAAGCTTTAAATCAATTTGACAAGTTTTAACCGACAAAAGGTCTGTAGAGGCTTTCTTTAAGCTCTAAATTAGTAATTTTGCACTTCTAATCTAAAAGATTGGCTGGTCCTAGATTTAACTAACAGCAGTCGGCAAGTAAACATTACAGAACAGAAAGTTAGAATTGAGACCACAGCATCACCGTATCCTCAAAATCTGTAGAAAGCAAACTGGAACTATTCCCCATGCTAGTTAAAAAAGAAATAATAAAAGCTCAGTCCCCTTCCAAAAAATAGAAGATATATTACCGGAATATCTGTTTTCATGCCAATACATGTTACTCCATTGTGCTCATAACCAGTTAATTTTACTGATGTTTCCTCTGGAGCAAGCCTCACTGCAAAAATTTTGGACGTCATTAACTAGAAGGTAGGAACTAAGGAGCATATGATGAGGAGGGGAGAAATCTGTAGTTAGAGCTCATATAAGACAAGATTATATATTGACTCCATGAGAATTTAAACATAGATTGGCAAATGATATAGTGAGAGCATGTCATAAATCTCAAGTAGGTCATGCAAATGTATCCTTTTAGGAATATGAAATTTGATAATAATATCTCAAGTTAACTCTGCATTGGATGTGAGTTCTCATCTGAGAAAACATGTTGCATGTCGAAAATGTCTTGAAATTTCTTATCTCATCACTAGTTGAGATGTAAGTGGTTCAACTTTCTTGGATATATATAATTGATGCTGGAAACTTCACACGATGAAAAGAATCCAGAGACAGAGTGTGAATTTTACTGGCCTTCTGACTTCTTTTTTCATTATGACATGACATCCAAAAGAGGTGATAGGTTAAAATTTGGATCCAATTATTTTAAATATTGATTATATATGAAGATATTTATGGGAAAATAAATAAAGAGAATAAAGCAGAAATCCATGACCAAATTTCCAGTGTTCTACTATAGTAATATGCTCCAAGTAGACTACAAACAGTGATTTTTAGTAGTAGGATAGTGAAATAAAGAGGAGAAAGCCGAATTCTTGAGGAAAATACTAGAGTATTTTACAAATAGATAGGAAAGTGGCCTCAGCGGAATGGAAAGGTTGCTTCAAGTTAAGTAATTGGAAAAGACTCTCTTTTGCAGGCACAAGGCTTCATAAATTTAAGTCTGCCCAAACCGCATAATGATAGCTGATAGGAGCCTCTCACAGTGGGTAAGCCCTCCATAAATAGAATGACGCCACTTTCTTTTTCTTCGAAAAAAGTATAAGAGCTTGTTTGGTGGTACAGATTTTTCCAAGTAAAAAATGGTTTTTTTGCAGAACGAGTGGTTAAAAAGTGGAGGAAAAGTTGTGGGTTTCATAGAATGTGTGGTAGAAAAATGATTTTATAAAAACATGTGCCAAACAAGTTCTAAATAACAAGAAATAGAGAAAAACATGGTAATCCAATTGTATCAAAATATAATTTTAGGTTCACACTCTTTTCAAAGGTAAAATATTTTCAGCTTTATTTACTAGTGAATAATATTTTTGTTAAGAAAAAAATAACGTGAAGTTCTTAAGTAGGCATATGAAGTGCTTATTTGGCAGTGCTTTCAAGTGTCGATAAGTTGTGGGTCCTACAAAATGAACGGATAATAAGAAGGTAATGAGTTGTGAATCTTAATAAATGTGTGTTGAAGCTTAAATTATTATTTAAGCTTTGCCAAGCAAGCTCTTAAAAACCAACCATAATCAACAACCAAAAAGGCATGATTTTTCCTTTTCTCCTATTGTGAAATTGATTAATCAAAGCTTCCAAAAATCTTTTGAATTCCAAAGGCATTGCATATGACAAACAATCCAGCTGCAATATATATGATCGTAAAGATCATGCTAATTTAGGGTGTGTTTGAGCCACATTATTTTGAAAGAGTGTATTCTGGAATAGTAGATTGATGGAGAATGTGTGGTTGAAAAAGAAAGAAAAGTTATTGATGTAATGTAAAATATTATTTTATTGAAGAATGTGTGGTTGAAAAATAAGTAGAAGATTGAGAATAAAAATTTTAATGTGTAACAAACATGGGCTTGATATAAAAAAAAATATGAGACATATTACAACGTAAAGATCATGCTAATTTAGGGTGTGTTTGAGCCACATTATTTTGAAAGAGTGTATTCTGGAATAGTAGATTGATAGAGAATGTGTGGTTGAAAAAGAAAGAAAAGTTATTGATGTAATGTAAAATATTATTTTATTGAAGAATGTGTGATTGAAAATGAATAGAAAAATGAGAATGAAAATTTTAATGTGTACCAAACAGGGCTTAATAAACATGAAAGTCAAAAGGATGTTTTATTTGATGAATTATCATCCTTGTCCCAAACTCAAGGACAAAAAAATCTGCGGTCCCAATTTCCGAACCACTACTTCACAATAACACCAGCAACAATAGAATAATGAAACAAACAATTCGTGTCAAGAAGTTAGAAACCCGCGAGATATAATTTTTAAAATATCTCTTTTTTCCCTAGCTTACTTTAGTAAAGCGAGCTGGACTGCAATTAGATTAGATTCTTTAAGTTAAGATCCATAGAGCTAAAACTTCCATGATGAAGGATGATTGTAAAGTATATGAAGCACGATTATTATGTGAAAACTCTGCAAATTTTTTAGGTCAGTTCAAGTCTTTACTAATGTGGAAGTGATGTAAAAACTAAAGAGTTTATCAATGTTCATATAAGGCTATGTCTTTCGTCAGTCAAACATATAAAAGGTAAGAGTAGAACTCGAAACCAGGTTCATCCAATTAGCAAAGCATGATTTAAAAGTAGAGGATCAAATCCATCCCTAACTATACGTAAAGGATAATTCATTAGATTATATCAAGCCTGACAATACCTGGGCAAACTCGGAAGCTTTGTTGAAAAGCTATTTCAATCTGTATTATAGGATTTCTCCAAGATTTTATATCATTTTAAAGTCTTTCTACCCCCACCCCTCCACCCCCAATCCAACACACGCGCACACGACAAAAGAGATGCTACTGTTTTGGTAATGTAAACAGCTAAATTCAGAAGGTGTAACTGCAAACTTACTGTTGAATTTCTTCTTTGATATCTTTCCATCATTGAGAGCATACAAAAAATTCTTGACAGCCTCAGCATTAAATCGAGCAGAATACTGCAATCAAAAAGGTGTTCAATTGTGTGTGTGTGTAGCCCCTTTTTGATGGCCATTGTGTAAAAATGATGTTTTAAATAGTGATTTTATTTTTTGGAGAATGTGGTTAAAATGAGAAAAAGTTTTGGATTTACGTGCAAAATATTTTATTGTTTAAATGTGTGGTAGAAAATGAGTATGAGAAATAAATCATTTTGTTTTAAAGGGAGTCAAACAGGGGCTAAGGATCAAATGTAACTATACAAAGTAAACAAATATTAAAGGTACCTGTACGACAACCACGTAGTACTTGGAATTGTTACGATCCCTACAATCAGTTATATTCGCTGGGGCTTGAGTATTTACCTATGTAAAACAAATGACTTTCAATCAAGAAAAAGAATCTCGGATTGAAGATCAAATAAGTTATGTAATAAAGGAATAATAATTTGGATGCAAGCACTGGTATAAAATTTTCCTTTTTGTGCTGAGAATGTTTATGATTTTATCTCTCATTGCTCCAAAATCATTACGGGCAAAAATGAGCCAAATGAAAGACCTAGAAAACCGCACAAGTTAAATTCAGCATCTGAGCTAAGATGAATAGGTTAAATCACATCAGCATAATAGTTTTATCACTTAATGGGGTAAAATTGATAGGGTCAGAAACAAGGGAAGAGGAATATAGGAGAATAAGGCAACACAACGCACATCGTATATAGTTTCATTAAGTGAGTTTATCCACATACGTAGTGCTACTTTAACCTAAACGAAGAATCTACAGTTTGTAAATAAAAATCTAAATGGCATATGATATTTCCCATCCAAATTAAATTGTCAAAAACTCATAATCCATAATAGGATAGTGGGAAAAGTAGAATTCTATTGAAAGAAGATTAATCTCTACGAACAACTCAGAGGCAATTGAAATTAGGTGTAAAATTTGTATATAATTTTTATGTTAGACATGATACTATGATGCCAATATGTTATCTCAAGGTAGAGGCACTTACTCTGTTTAGCCTTGGTTTCATATCAAAGTCCCATGTCTGTGTCCAAGCCTTTGAAGAAGGCTGATCCCCATCATACACATCATCCATTCCTAGAAAGTTTTATATAGTTTATATGCTTGAATTTGTGGTTTATCTGATTTGTGTAGACTTGGACTAAAATTTTTAAACTCGGAAGTTATTGCTTATTATTCAATTTTCTTTTGTTTAAGTTTGTAATGTATAAAATCATTAATATCCTACAGTTTCAAGGTCTCAAGGCTGGTGAGTGCATTAGAGAGAACTTTACATAGATTTGATCACAATTGGTGTTCCAAACGCACATCACCAAATTCCTCCATTTCTAATCTCTTCATTGATATTAAGGTCTGCTTCCTTTTAATTGTTTTCTATATCATATGTCATTTAAGGAGTATATTATTCCTATTCTTATGATTCATAATAAAAAGAGTTAAGAAGTAATGTCATCTTTTATTAATCCTCTTTATTATGAAAGTCTTTTGATAAACTCCTTTAGAAATTGAATGATTTTCATTAAGATTTTAATAATAAAAAGTAATTTGAGTAATAAAATTGAAAATAAAAACAAGATATTTTAGTTATATTTTAGACTAGTAGAAAATAATTAATCAATATGCTAGATCGTATTGAACTCTGAATGGAACTCCGAAGGCTTTTCTTGCTAATCTCTGCTTCTCCTCCTTGCTACTCGTCTGAATCCCTGAGGCTATTAACCGTTAATGGGAGACAACCCTTGTGAAGGTAGAATTGGTTTGCAAGTATCGTAAAAATGTTTCATGGCGAGATGCTATTCGAACTAGTGGTCCATTACCCGAGGAGAAGATACGATTTCTATGCGGCATATAGAGGACCGGACGCACCCACTTGCCCAAGCTCATCACATCCCACCGAGAGTGGTACCAGAAACTGCACCCATAGAAGTTGAGACAAACTCATAGGAAGATCCCAAGGAGGAATCCGAGGAAGACCTTATTGCGAGCGTAGGCCAAAATTTCTAGCAGAAGATAGGTGTCTTTTAGGTCTTGCCTTGTTATTTGAATTATGAATATCGCTATGATTGGCAAATTGTATCCCAACTACTATTGATCATCTATTTCTTCATTTAATAAAAGTATATTCCATTTTTGAGTTTAATGGATGTTCAATGAGTGTTAATCAAATTCTTATTCTCTTTTACCAAGCGAAGTGATGGAAGCAAGAGCTAGGAATGCTAGGACCCGCAACAACAACAATATCAGCAACAGATACCAATTGCCCGACAATTCCTTGCTGTGATGGAAGAAATGGGCCAAGCTACAGAGTTGCCCTCTGGAGAGAGGGGAAACAATTTTGCAATAGTGGTAGAGCAATTTCCTAAGTTACAACCACGACCTATGAAGGTGGTACAGCCCCAAAACTAGCAGGAGAGTGGATCAGAGACGTAGAGAGGATCTTTGAACTTATTGCCTGCCCTGAGCCACAATAAGTGACTGCAACATTCATGCTCAAAAATTGTATCAGGCATTGGTGGGAAATGACTAAAAGGTCCAAAGCACCTGGTTCAAGGCTGAACATGGCACAGTTCAAGGAATTATTCCTTCAAACTTCCCTACCAACAGACGTAACCATAAGGAGGCAAAGCTCGTAAACTGAAGCAGGGCACCATGACATTAGTAGAATAGGAAAGGAAATTTGAGGAATTGCTTGCTTTGCCTCCTCCTAGACAACACTGAGGACAGAAGGCATGAACAGGCCTGCGTGACGACCTTAGACATGTAGTTGTGACCTCTGAGTCAGGAAGCTACCACGAAGTACTAGCAAATGCCCCAACTAGCAAACTTCCATAAAACAAAATTAGTACTGACAAGTTGCATGCTAGACAACCTGATAAATGCAAATGAGAGAATAACAAACCTAATAGCAAGCAGAATTTCGACTAAGAGGCACTTCCAATGGAAGTTAGCAAAAATACTTTCATTCTACCAATGTAGGGTGATAATTATACAAGGTATATTAAACATGGATGACAAATCAGATAAGGATGCTAACGTGGAGCATGTCTAATTAAACCAAATCATCAAACTCGACCAGGAACTCAGCCGTCTAACTGAACTCTTTCTTATAGACCAGACTCAATGGAATATCATGATCAACTCAACCATTAGCCTCTTACACATGGACGAACAGCCCCCGTTGTAACATGTACCACCATCAGCTATATGATCCCTTATGATATGGTGCCCAACTTACAAGCATGCGTGTCAGCAATATTATGTCAATTACACTTACAACATTAAACTCCATATAAATTTTCTTCTAACTGCATTCTCGAAGTCCAAGAGGTTAGGCACCACACTAGTGTCTAATCAGGCGAACAGTCCATGTTATCAAGATTCGATTCTGATATCTTCAAGGACTTCAACCATTATTCTGTTCAAGACTGTACTATCCAGACAAGATACATTTAACTAACTTAAGACCTCCTATTGAAGTCCTCAAAGATTTGCAAATATTCTCCCTTGAATTCATCTTACAAAAATCAGGCCCAGCTGTTCAACTCTCCACGCCCAAAATCACTCATGTAATTTGTTTCCTCTTTAAAGTTGGGAACTTTATTCATCAAAAAGTAGATGGGGGTAAAAAGAGAATCCAATTCTGCTTAACAGAGCAAACTTGCATACAGGTAGACATTTTTTACTAATTAATTAACTTGTGATTTCATTAGTCTCAGGGCTAATTCATTTCCCCGTAATTTCACTGAAGTATTACGTTAAAAGAAAGAATTGGGAGCGGAAGGAGAAAGAATGTACCAGGACAATGCTCTTACAGAGATGATGAATGGAGGCGGCATCGAGGACGTCACGGCGGGCCTCGAGAGTCCAGGTGTAGTAATCGGAAGGGACACGATTAAATGAGAAGTCCTTGACACCGTTGGAGCGGAGAATGGCAGAGAGGCGGCCTTCGGTGGTGGAGTTATCGGCGGCCGCGGCAGAGATGGATACAGATTGGGAGAAGCGTTGAGGTAAATACGAGAGTTCAAGGTCCGAAATGCGTTGGAGGATTCGAGTTTGGATTCTCTCTAGATCCGCCAGCGCCTCCTCCATTGTTGTCTACAGCTCCGAATTTATCTTCGTCTCGGATTTTTTGATAATTCTTGATTACAAATTAACAATGTACGTTGAAAAATTGTTTCCAACAATTTCGTAAGTCCCTCCAATTTTTATTTTTATTTTTTTTTTAATTTTTTTTTTTTTGGGGGATTTGTTTTGGTATCTTGATTTTTTTTATTTTTTTATTTTTTGAGAATATTTGGTTAATAAATAGTAAAAAAAAATAGAGTTTACCAGTAAAGTTATTTTACGGAAAAATTTGAAATTTATAATGAGTTTTCAAAAAATAAATTTAGAATGTATTTGGTGCATATTAAAATGAAATAATGCATTTTTTTTTGAAGTGAT
>CAIGRO010201315.1:0-10561 GCA_903798355.1 Fraxinus baroniana
TTTTTTTTTTTTTTTTGTTTTTGACGTAAATTTTAGAGTGTAAAATTTCTCACAACTTCTTTGCAAGTTCAATTGTGTTCTCCTAACTTTTATTTTCTGCGTCCGCCCTTGCGAATGACCAAAATTCATCGTATGTCATAGTATAACGGTAGGTCTTACTCATCTTGTCGTCTCTTTCCGAAATGGTATTATGGGTTCAAATCGAAACTCTTTTTGGTTCAATTTTTCTTCAATGCATTCAACCATTTGTCGTACACCAGCTTTCGTCTCTTATTTTTGAGTAAACTACTACTACTATCTTCCTTCTCAATGTTCGAGTGATGAACTTCACTTTTTTCTGTAGAACTTATGCTTTGCTTGATATTTAATTTATGGTCCCAAACAAGGTGG
Source organism: Fraxinus baroniana (assembly GCA_903798355.1). Classification (NCBI taxonomy): domain Eukaryota; kingdom Viridiplantae; phylum Streptophyta; class Magnoliopsida; order Lamiales; family Oleaceae; genus Fraxinus; species Fraxinus baroniana. Next base: position 391 of record CAIGRO010201315.1, read on the forward strand.
ACGTGTTTGACGATGGACGGTAGCTAAAGTTCCATATTCTCAAAAACATGTCTTATTTTATTATTTTAGAAGCTGATTTAAAATATTTAAAATTATAATATTAAGATTCTCAAAAACACACTCCTTACCTCATCTAAAAGCACTGATAGCGTAACAAAGACGAAAGACATCTAACATAATGGGGAAAACATGGAAAACTTTTGCGCGTGACACAAACCACAACTATAGAAAATTGTGACTTTTTCTGTCTTGAATTTTTCTTACAGAATCTACAAATAATACTTCAAATTCGACAGCACTATGCAAAAACCCTTAAGAATTCTTCTTGCAGATGTGTCCACTTATCTTCCTCTAGACCGTGAAATATGTTTATGAATTAAGCCGCACGATGAATGACCTTTGTTATGGAATGTTCTTAGTATCAAGAGATGCCCTGGTGTTTGACCTTGAAAGGGTACATTGATCTTGCAAAATCTACTTCCCAGTCAAAGCAAATAAGATTATGACCTGCCTTTCCATTTCTTTTTATGCTATGCTTCTGTTTAGCTTTGTGGGTTGACTGACGCGGTTCAGAAAAAAAGGATGAAACGATCTGCTACTTTTTCGAAGATCAGTGATGTGATGCTGGTAGAGTTTGTGCTTCATTGTTAGCTATGCAATATGTCTTAAGATTCTCTCATTTTGGAGCTCCCCTTATTCTATAAATAACAATATTTTATCATTCTTTATCCTTTCTCAACTTTATGCTGCTGGTCACATGGCTCTTTTAAGGATCTAGCTAGCTAGTTAAGACCATTGCACATGTTTTTGCACGCTTGGGCACTAGGAGCATTCGGATTGCTGGATTGGTTTATTCTGCTTACCACACCATTAGATTGGTTATCACTTATCCATCCACACAAAGCTCATTATACTTGGAAGTACTGATTCCCCCATAAGAATATTGAACTTCCTTAAAATGGTTAGTTGTTTCTTGCTGAAAGGTTGAGGGACACGCAGAAGCACCTGCGACATGCATTCATAAGAAATAAAGACAATCATGCTACTTGTACTGAAAGTTTTTACACTTTACAGACACATGGCATAAAGTCATTGGCTCGTTTTAAAAGAAGAAAACAGTTTTTGACAGTTTTTCCATCGATCAAAACCTGCCAACTGTCAAAAGGGGATAATAGTATTTTCTGTACAAATGGCATTATTCTAAAAAATCAATTAATTTGTTACTGATTTAACTATCTAATATTTATGAGTACAGCCATTGCACTAAAAAGGTTCTCATTTTTTGATTTTCGAATTATCCCAGTTTAATAGAAATAATATCAATAATTTGGAACCCATGACAAAGAAACCAACTTTACTGAAAAATGACAATGCCACTTAATTGTCAAGTGTGGCAATACAACTCGATATGATTAAAAAAATAAATAAATAATAAACGTGTGACGAAATTCATTAAATAAAAGTAAGTTAAGGTACTTGTAAATCAATTTTAATTTCTTAAGGTACATAAATACCACATTTTGCCATTTTTAAATTTTTTATTTCTTCTAGGAAGCATCGAGTTCGTCAAAATAGGAGAAAAATAGGGATTTACAGAAATGAAATTTATTGTTGTGCCACTATTTTCTTCACCCACTTCTTGACTTTTGGCTTTATAGCCCATGTTTGGTCTTGAAAATTTGATTTTAATCCAAGTCAAAATCAAAAAATCAATATTAACCACATCTTTCATGGGTCCCATAATTTTTTAACCGCACGTCTTAAAAACTTCTATCACAATCTATTAAAAAATTAATTTTAATCCACATTTATAATTTAATTATCTATTTTAGTTACATAAATTAAACTTTGATTCATCTCAATTAATGTAGGTCCACATATTCATTGTCTTTTGAATATTAAAAGCCAAAATATGCTGCGTAAATGTCTGATTAAAAGTTAAAACACTTTATTAAAAATCACATTTCAATTTTATTGACTGGCTTTAATCACTTTTTATTATTTTTTTGTTCATAAACTTATTAGAAATTTATATCAATCAAACTAGGTGAGTGTTTGGTGGGAACGAAAATTAGATTTTTAATAGTCTATAGGACACATCTTTAAGTGGTAAAAGAGATAGGTGAAAAAACTCCATTTTTGCTTGAAATTACCGCGTCAAGGGTTCAAATCCTGAAATATAGATTTGGCTCTTGGATAAGTGTAAGTGTACAAGCAATTTTCCACCCTGTACCCTTAGAGGCATAACTTGCGATTTACCTCCTTCATCAAGGCTCAGAGCATGGCAGGTGGGGGCCGTCAAGGATACGGTTCACCCTGTAAAATTAGATTTTTAATAGATTGTGATGGAAATTTTTGAAATGTGTGGTTGAAATATGTGGGACTCATGAAAATGTGGTTAATATTAATTGTTTGACTTTGACTTAAATTAAAATCTGATTTTAATTCGAAACAAACATGGTCTAAATAACATTGATTAGATTACTAGATATTTTATATTAACTCATTCATTAGTAAAGGCAGGATGTCATGTCCATAATTTGCTTTATGTTCAAGATAATATTTTTTTTTTATAAACACGCGTTTAGCTTATTCAACTCGATAGTTGAATTAGTGTCAACACTAGCAAGAAAAAAGTGGCAACAAATCTTCCATCTAATTTTTATTTCTCTAGAGTCAGTACACTACATTATAGCACACCTAATGAAAGAAACCCGAACTTTGACACCGAAAGAAATTTTGTCATCGATTTTGTACATCATAGATAGTTTATTCCATTATAATTCGCTTAACCAAAAAAATAAAAATAGAAAAATAGAAAAAAAAAATAGTTGAAATGTATGGTTGTTGTTGACCTCTTTTTTGTGCCGTTGACGTGGACAATAAATACAGAACTTATTCGTGTCCACGCAAGCTAATTTCAACATTTTTGGACAGATTATTAATCGATGTTGTTTTGGGTTTGGACGGGGTATAAGCCTTATAATGTAAAACAAAAATGTTTGGATGCCGACAATATGTATAAGCGGGATCACATGATAAAGAACATCTATAATACACAAACTAAAAGCTAAAATTATATATGGCTTAAAATATATGTATTTGTATTACCCCAAATGATACTATAGGGGATATTTATAGTGTTAGATATGAAATGATGTCCATTGGATGAGGGAACACGTGGCCTCATCTGCTCAACCGAATAATCTTATTTTAGGTATCAATTTTACCTTACTAGCCCGTGGCGAATTTAATACTCTTAAAAATGGACAATCATTCTACAACATGTATTGACAAGATTTCGACATATTACTCATTATAGGAGTCACATCAAACATTTGAACATGATTTTATTAATTAGAGATCTTCTAAGGAGGTGGATTGTAATTTGTCTGTTAGAGCTTTAGATTTAGCCTCTTTGAGCACCACCACTTCGGCTAGAGGGCTTTGGTTGGCAAGAGGGTTTCAATAGGTCCATTTGCACGCCATCGCTTCAATTAGAGGGCTTCGATGAGTCCATTTGTAGTCTACGAGAAATGCTACTCAGGCTTCAGCTTCATGTGGGAGCCTCGATGACAAGGTATAACAGTCGTCTTCTAGGCTCAACTCAAGCAATTAATCAATAAAATGGTTGAATGTTGAAGCATGAAGGAGACGCAAAGTCAAGTCACAACGGCTTCTATCCCCCACCGACCAAATCCTTCATTTTCATATCACCAAATAATAGAAATAAAGAACCAATACCAATAATTATTAATAATAATCACTTTATTCACATTAATTAAAAAATTTAATCAATTTCTCCCTCGTTATCATCTTAAACTTGACAACTACTTCAGCGATTTAAAATTTCCAAAATTTTCACTATTCATCAGTCCTTTAAGGTAAAACTTCATATAATATAATTATAAAAAAATCGATACAAAACTTTTACTCTTCTTGAGATTAAGCTTAAGTATCCTGCCCAACTTAAGTGCAAGGCAAAAAAAAGTCTCCTTTTGAGAGGGCTGAGGGTCAAGCACATTATGAACGAGTTAGAATTCGATAGGCTAATGATAGTTTATTAGAAAGGTTGAGATTTAGAATGGATTCTTGAGCGTTGAAACTCTTACCAAAAATTTAAAAATCCGAAAGAAGTTATGAGTTATCTAAAATTCATATTTATCATTTTCAACAAGTCGCCAATTTACAAAGCAAAAAATTTCTAGTACTTTCGGAATGGAAACTCAAGAGGGACCCACTATCCAAACATACATGCGACTGCAAGTTAATCGCCAATTTATTGCGAGGTAACGCCGACCCCCCATTTTTCTCTCTCTCTATTATTGGGATAAATAAGAACAGAAAAAGGGGCGATGACGTTATAAAATATATATAGATGCAACAAATCTACAAGTATTAGAGAGAGAGAAATTGTAGGTAGAGAGAGAGAGAGTGATTTTGTCGGTGTTTGATTTCGGCACAAATTTGCTTTCGAGAATAAAAAGGTTACTGCAAACCCAGATGACGAGAACCTTAAGACGCAGATTGTTTTTTGAAGCGACGCCACAATTGCTATAACTCACTGCCTTGAGCATGGTTCTCATTTCTCTCTCTGTCGTTTCTTGAATACTCCGTCCTGTTTATTCAAGTATACAGAATCCACATCTTATTATAATTTATTTACAAAGTGATTTAGAGAGAGAGAGAGAGAGAAATGGAGGGTTGTGGTGCTGCTGTTGATGCTGGTGCTGTGGGAAACCGCCGTGTGAGGGCGGCGGCGGGGGGGACTAGAAGGAGGAGCCAGAAGCCGTACAAAGGCATAAGGATGCGCAAGTGGGGGAAGTGGGTGGCGGAAATTAGAGAGCCTAATAAAAGATCAAGAATCTGGCTGGGATCTTACTCCACAGCTGAGGCGGCGGCCAGAGCCTATGACACGGCGGTGTACTACCTCCGTGGCCCCACGGCCAGACTCAACTTCCCTAATGAAATCTCTGTCGCAGGACCCAAAGACCTCTCTGCAGCCGCTATACGGGCCAAGGCGGCGGAAGTCGGCGCCCGAGTTGATGCACTCCATACTAACAGTTTCTCTGCGGCTGGTGAATTTGGAGAAGAGGAGCACGCAAACAAATCCCTCAAACCATCTTGGTTTCAAGAGATTGTTGACCTAAACAAGAAGCCTGAGCCTGAAGATTCAGATGTTAATTATTGGTGAAGAGCGTGATAGAAAATCAACTAGAAATATTTTTATTTTTATCTTTTGTTGTTTGTATAATGGGGTTGTACTGGTAAAAAAATGAACCCCCAAATCCTAGTTTTGTTTGATTTTATCTTGTTTATATTTAGCTTTTCTTAATTTCATCTTGTTTATTTGATCCAAATTGGCAGTTTGATCGAACGTGAGCCTGTCGTGCTTTAAAAGCTTTTTGATTATTGAGGAGACAGTGTGCGTTTCGTGGTGGAGGTGGCGTGGTTGGGGGGTGGATCCAAGTGGGGTGGTGGTGGAGAGTGGGGGGACAGCAAGGGGCCTACCATTGCTCGAGTTTGGTGCAAGTGGCTGTTTTTTAAGTTGAGAAAGTGATAAGATTTTATATTGAGTTAGGTATTTCCTGGCTCTCAACTGTTGCTGATGACTAGAATTGTGGGTACGACGGCGAGGGGAGAGAGAGAAACTCCAGTGTCTAATCATCTCTATAATGAGAGCTCAACTTGCACAATCATGGCCCAGTTTACAATTTTCAATTGAGGGACACGGCGACACGCACACAGGCACTGCACAATCGTTTTGATATTTGTTTTGTTGGATCAAAGTTTTCGGCAGTGGTGGTCAATGGAGTTAAAACTTAAACGTACATATAAGGTCTTAAACTGCATGTTTTTTCTATCTACTTCAGTTTACGTCAATTAATGTTCGATGAATTCGAAGTAAATCCTGTTGTCCTAATCTTTCGTATCAATGTACTGTTAATTGCATTGTTAGTGCGATAGTTAAGTGATTTCCATCAAATTCAAACTTTTTTCTTCCCAACCCTGTATCTCTTTACCTGTAGGAACTAGAAGATCACTTCAAGAGTGCATTTTTCATTCAAGTGTCACATTGAAATCAATAAGAACTTACAAATAATCATGTTCACTCATTTGAAACATTAACAACCTGTGTGAAATAAACATTTGTACGCATAGTTGAAGTCGATTGTTTCACTATTGATAAGTGTATTTTATATACTTATTTGGACCTAAAAATATTTCTCTTGAGCAACCACAGCCTAATTTATTCCATATTTCGTTTACTAGGTAAAATTCGATGAAAAGACGTGGAATTGAAAGAAATAAGCGAACATTTGCGAAAAATGAGCAAAATTCAAAGTTTGGAAACTAAAGTGTAAATAATCAACAGTTGTGTTGAAACTCACGATAAAGATTCGAGAATTCTAAGGGTCGATTGGATGCAATTAAAAGTCAAAAACAATAAAATATGACAAAAATATTTTCACAAATCAATTTTCAACTGCACAAGGATGTTCCAGATTTTTAGCTGGAGATTGAGACCCATTTTTGGCCTAGTAATGTTCAAATTGGAAAAGAGTTAATTCAGTAAAATTGTAGCCATTTAAATTATCTTTACAATCTAATTTGAATCGTCTCAATCAGATATTAGAAGAGAATGTTATGATAAAAATACTAAAGAATGTGTAGTGCTGAAATTTTCTCGAGAGACGCAACCACGTTGTCCATGCGCATGAAAACCCCACATTGGACACAAATGTGAAGAAGAGTATAAATACAAGTTTTTGACACTTCGAGATATTTCCACACAATTTAGGGGAGAAAAACACATAATCATCAAGATCAAAAAGCAAAAGCTAGGGTTTTGAAGACTTTTGAGGTTGAAAAAGATTCTTGGGGCAAGATCCAATCTTTCCATGATCAAGATTTCAAATCCTAGTTATGAACTTTATACTTCTTATTTTTCTTTCATTATTATGAGTGGTTAAATTTATAGTTAGGACGAGCAATGTAATCTATGTTTGACCCTTTATTTCTTTTATTGAAGATTTTAGTTCTTAAATGCATGTGTTGATTTAATTCATAAATTTAATGCTTTGAAGTCTTTGGTCAGTTATTCAAGATTTTGTAAATCTATTACGAATTGAGAAGTGAGTGTTAGACTTATATCACATAGTAAAATTCGGTAATTTAGTATAACGAGTAGAAACACCCATACAAATTATTGTGGTAATTAAATGAATTCTTAGAATCAATACTTCGTTTAATTAAGATTGATTCACATATAGATATAAATTTTAATTAGTTAAATAGATTCAATAAGAACTCGAGATGAGTAAATTGAATACTTTAGAAAAATTTGACCAAACACTACAGTGGTAATAAATCTAGATTGATGAATTAAAGAGGATTCATAAGTAAAATTGTAAGTCCTAATAACCATATTCATACTTTTAAAACCCAAATTCGATAAATTGTGTACATTAGATTAATTTAGCTTAATTATAATAATTTAGACACCAATCACAAAATTTTTAATTTTTTTTTTTATCAAATTAAAGTTAAGAATAATTTAATCAATTATTATATAGTAGTCCTCGTGGGAACGATATTTGAACTCATTGGTCAACTATATTACTTGTTACCATTCGTACACTTGCGGAATATAAAAATTGACAACAAATTTTTGGTGCTGCCATCGAAGAACTATTTTTATTTAATGTTGGTTTTAATTATTTCTCGCTTTTGTTTGATTTTTTTCAATTGATCTACATGTTTTTCTTTGCTCCATTGACAAGGTCTAGCAAGAAGCAAGATGTCAAAAATTCACAATGATTAATCCCGACTTAAATGAAGTCGATATCCTCTTTGGAGAATTTCTTTTCAAACAAGAACTTAAAAAGTAGGGATACGATCAACCCATTGTATTTTATAATGATGACTTTCCAAATGGACTAAATATCAAATTTATTGTTTATGAGAGGATTAAACCAACATGTGAATATTGTGGGGGCATTGCATCTTACAAAAAATTGCTTGCTATTGGTGACTCCAGAGAAGGTAAGGAAAGCTATATTTGATGATCCATATGAACAAGACGATGACTGTGAAATAGTTACGAGAGATCATCATGCAAAAATATAAACGGATTGAAGATTAAGTAATTTTAAATGAGTCAAATAACATGCCAATTGAGGATCTCTTCATTATTCAACCCGAGGAACCAACTAAAGATGAAAAACATGTAGAAACAAATAGATTAATCATGAAGGAGCTAAATGAATTAGGGCATTCAAAGAAGATGAGATTAGCATACAAACCTCCAACTTCATTGATTTTGTGATTAAAGTCGGTGAGGAAATTGAAGTATGCTTCGTTGAGTTCCAATTGGACAATTGAGGCAAGGTATACCATATTCAAAAGGGTAAAGTACGATTTTGGAGAATGATAATAGCACATTTATTCCATTTTTCACCCATTGATATTTGCGATTCTATGATTATTTGATGTCTAAATGCACTAAGTACTTTTATATCTTGGCTTAGGTTGCAAAATGGTGAAAACGGTGGAAAATGGAAGAAACAAGTGAAAAATGATCAAAATGGAAGAAAGTGAAAGTTCAGGGACTGAAGAGCAAATACTTTAAACTTGTTTCCAACCTTGTGATAAAGATTTGAGAGTTTTAGAGGTCAATTGAATGAAGAAAGGAGTCAAAGAGATGAAATATAGCCAAAACATTATCACAAATCAGCTTTCAAGCTGAAAAGTTTTGCACCGATTTTCAGCCTCATATTGAGACCAATTTTTGATATGGAAAACGATCGAATTTGAAGATGGTATTTAAAGTAAAGTTGTAGTTCTTTGAGTTATATTTCCAACACAACTTGAATAATCTCAATCGGACATCAAAAGTGAACGTTATGACCAAAATACTGAAAGCTATCCAATTATATAGGTCGGTCGGCCGCCCAACTCTAAACTTCAAATACAGATACCCTTTTTTTTGCCTAGGCGATCGCCCCATTTTCTACTGGGCGCTCGCCTAGGCCAAATCGTAAAAAAAAAATTCGGTTTCCTAATTTACATAAAAGTCTTATGGAAACAACTTCTTTCTCGACTTTTAAACACTAAAAACGTCCTAGAAAACCAGAGAACGCCCCCATACACTATTATTCTCCTTTTTGACCCTAGAACCTCATGGAGAACTAAATCCATTGGTGAAACTTGGAAGGAACTCGGTTGGTTTTGGAGAATTCATCGTTTCGTCACCATGTAATGTGTTTTTATTAACTAAATAATTCTAGAATTCAGATTTCCTTTCAATTATCTTGTTTTGAAATTGGCTTATCCTTTATTAAATTCGTTATAGATCTAGTCTCGCCTTTTCCATTGATTAATTGAAATAATTGTTGAGTTTCAATTTCGATTGTTTCATTGGTGTGATTTAATTACTTCTATATGTTGATATATATAGTCTTTCTTTGGATCTAATTTCAATGAATGATGTGAAATTATGCTATAGGGAATCTATGTTTTGGAATTACCATAGAATTGATCTAGTATTGTATGCCAAATTTCCCGATTAGAGTATTAGGATAAAGATCTCTAATTGAGTAGTATGAATGGGTGATTTACGTTGATTGATCTAAACCAATCGAGGAAATTCCGACTCTTCATTATTTTGACATTGATATTTGAATCAAATTTAATTCAATAAATAACTAAATTNCTCTAATTGAGTAGTATGAATGGGTGATTTACGTTGATTGATCTAAACCAATCGAGGAAATTCCGACTCTTCATTATTTTGACATTGATATTTGAATCAAATTTAATTCAATAAATAACTAAATTCATACAGTTTGCACAAAAAACCCCAAGACATGATCCTTTGAGTTAAATTTTCATCTCCCTGTGGAATCGACGCCCTAAACCTATACTACAACTATAGTATTATACTTTGGATGTAATCAAATTTTGGCGCTATTTTCGGGGGGATGGCATAAGAAATTGAAGGATCATCAAGCAAATGGGTGACTTCTTTCCTTTTTTTCAATTTTATTTTTAGTTAGTTTATTATCTTTCTTTGGTATTTGTTTTTCTCACATCATTTCCTTTTAATTGTGTTTTATGAGCAGGTATCGAGACGAGCGAGAAAGATTTGTGGAAACACCTCTCATAGAGT
>CAIGRO010201332.1:0-12447 GCA_903798355.1 Fraxinus baroniana
ACTATGAGCGATGTTTATTTATAGGATCGTGCTATAGATTTTATTAATGCTCATTTTTTAACATATCACAATGTGTAATTATTTATCAATTACATAAACATTACATCATTAGTTATTTAATTAACCAAAAAAACTACATCTTTATTAATAAAAATTTAATTCTTAACCAAAAAAATTATATATAACCTAAGGAAACGTGCATTGCACGTTGCTTAAACCTAGTGTGTGTATATATATATATATATATATATATATATATGACAATTGTAAAGTTTTTCATTATATGAATATTAAGTCGGTTCTAAGATAGACTTGATATTTGACTGAATTTATTGTCAATATTTAATTACTCCACCAAGAGTGCCACTTACAAGTTGATATTTATGTACAAAGACTAAATATCAATGTTGTACTCAATTTCTTGTGATGGGGTTTACCATTATTTGAAATTATTGATTTTATAATATGGATTCCCATGTGAACATGTTATTTAGGCTTAAGTTCTCTATTCGGTATAATTCATCTAATTTTACAATATCCACCAACTAATCAATTTAGTTCATATGCTTATGGAACCAAATTTTAAGAATTGGAAAGAGAAAGTTTATATCGTTTTTTGCTACATAGATCTTGCGTTAAGGACTGAACAATCCACTGCTCTTATGGATAAGAGTTCCGTTGATGAAAAATGGGACTCGGATAGCGGGATAATTTAAACCGCGTGAGTCTTATGATCATGAAGCGTGGAGTTCTGGTAACATTCAGGGGCGCTAAGGTAACTATTTCCAATGAGTTTTTTGTGGAAATTGACAAATGCTTTGTAAAAGGCAATAAGGCCGAAACTAGTACACTTTTAACAAATTTAGTTTCACTAAAGTATAATGGTAAATATAACATAATGGGGGACATCATATAAATGTCTCATCTTGTTTAAAAAACTAAAGGCACTAAAGCTTGTGTTGTCTTATGACTTGCTCGTGCATTTGGTTTTGAATTCTCCTCGTGTACAATTCAGTCAATTTAAGGTCAGTTACAACCATTAAAAGGGGAAGTTGGTATTGTGTGCAAGAAAAAAAAAGTCTAAAGCAAGAGAGAACCAGAAGTACTCACTTGACAAATACTTCTGAGGACAAGTTAAAGAATAAAGAAGCTGCATCTGATTCAATTCAAAAGAATAGCAAAAGCCTGAAAATGATAAAGTATTTGACTATTATTTTTGTAAACATCTGGAACGCATAAAGTAAGATTACACTAAATACCACACTTGACGTGTAAAGGAAAATACATTTCTCACTTTAATTTGTTCTAGGTTACTGTCTACACTTGATCTATGTCATTTGATTGTATTGGTATACGTGAACATTGATGGGTTTAGTTATCATACTTATAATGAAGATTGCTTTCTATATTGATATAATCAATGGACTAGATTGTTTGAAAATGATTTTGGTTATCAAAGTTTTAACTTCATAAGGTTATACACATTTATCAGGTAAGCCCAAGTGGGAGATTGTTGAGTTTATTAATTTGTTATGTTGGTTTACATATTTAATTAATTGCGTATAAGACTATCTTAAAGTTGAGTCTAATTAAAGTGATCTAATAAAGAATTAAATTGTTGGGATTATGATAACTAAATAAAGTGTTAGGCCACATTATATATGTAGATACCAAATTCCTTTATAATTGTATTTCATGATGGGTAAAATACTTATGGATATATATAGGGTTATGATCCCCAATTCATATGTGATTCGCATTCTTTATATCATCTCATCAACACAATAATACTAGAAAAAATATATTGAACAAAAAAATCCAAAACTCACAATCAAGAATCAATAAGAAGGAATTCAAGAATAAAGACTATAGATCAATAAGAAAAATCAAGATCAAGAATTAAAGAATCAAATGAAAAAAAAAATTCAAGATCAAAAGTGAAGAACATAAACATGAAAAGATTGCAAGTTTCAAGATCCAGTAATAAAGAACTGTTCCCAAAGAATTAAGGGTGTAAAGGTGGAAAATGGGTGGAAAGAAAATGAATTCTAGGGAATTGAATTGCCTAAAAATTGTTTTACTGAAAATTATAATTAATTGTGTTTGATTGGTATAATTTTTCACTTGAAAAATGTTGAAAGTTTGGTGTATATTTGACTTTGTTTTTATTGAAATTGTCCATTAAAGTGATAATTTATTTTACCATTGGGTTTAGAATTTGTTTCATTTGTCAAAAAAAAAATAAATTATCATACCGAATATCATTCGTTTGACTTTGTTTTGCATGAAAATTGTCAATAAAAGTGATAAAAAAACTTTACCGTTGTAGGTGGGAATTGGTTTTCCACAAAACCAAGGAATTGGTAAACATGTGAGCCAAAAGTGGAAAAATTTTTCCATGGAAAATAAAGTGTATCAAATAAGGTAAAAGTGGAAATTGGAATTTAGTTTTCATTTTCCATAGAAAATAATGGCCTATCAAACACACTCTAAGATATGTTCCGCATTATTAATTTTCTTGATAATTTGATATGAGCCACATAATCAACATGTACGCTTCTAGCAAGACGACTTATAAATTAGAGTGATTTCTTCGTATTTAGATTTTCTTATAATCTCACTTATAAATAAAATGATCAGACCAAACAATATTATGCTCTGCTTTTGCCAGTCAGGAAGAACTGATAGATCATGTTCTTTGCATTTAAATAAACTGATGCGTGGATCCAATGTCGTCGTCCCGGAAAAAGAATTTCACACTCTTCCTTTCGAGAAAAAGGAGGTCAATAAAGAAATATTATTTGCAGTTTTCTCCGTAAGTCCGGAAAAAGCTTATAACGAACCTCGACAAACTATAACCTTTGAACTTAGCTCTTCCCAAGGTTCAAAAAATGCTCTCAGCCTGCTTTATTCATCTAAAAACACAACCTTTGTGGATAATTCTTCTCTCTCTTCTAGGTTTTCTCTCTATCATCAAGAACACCATTTTCCTTCTCAAATGGATCTTCATAACATTTTTCAGAAAACCCAAAAATCTCAAGAATTATGGATCATGGGCACTCATCACTGGCTCAACTGATGGCATAGGCAAAGCTTTTGCTTTCCAACTTGCCAAAAAAGGTCTAAACCTAATACTAGTAAGCAGAAACTTGAGCAAACTCAAAAATGTGAGTAATGAAATTCAAGCCAAATATCCCAATACACTGACCAAGATTTTCCAAGTCGACTTTTCGGGCCCAAATATTTCAGATGGGATTCTTGAAATGAAAGAGGGCATTAAGGGTTTGGATGTTGGGGTTTTAATCAATAATGTTGGAGTTACATATCCATCAGCAATGTTTTTTCATGAAGTGGATGAAGAAATTTGGATGAATTTAGTGAGAGTCAATGTGGAAGGTACAAGTTTGATTACGAGAGGTATTATCGAAGAAATGGTTGCAAGGAAGAAAGGTGCAATTGTTAATATTGGTTCTGGTGCTTCCATTGTCGTACCTTCTCATCCTCTTTATGCCATCTATGCTGCTACCAAAGCGTAAGCCCTCCACCCCCTCTCTCTAAAGAATTATTCTTGTTGTGCATAATTTTTTATCTAATTGGTTACGGGCACCCCCCAATAGGGGGCCGTCATTTGTCAATTCAGTAACACGTTAAGTAAAAAAAATTATGTACTTGTAGCATGGTTGTTTATCTAAATCGCACCTTTTATAACTTGTTCACTTTTCATGCCCACAAATATATTACAATAATTTCGGTGTTATGGTTGATATGGAGAATCGGACACTATTACTAAAGGAAGACGAGTTAAAACCATGTTCTTTTGTCTCGTACAATATATCCAATACGTCCATAGTCTTGAGATTCCATCTTAGATAGTCAACCTTGTTATGAACAATCAAAACTTATTGTGTGTCTGGGAATTATTTTTAGCCGGAATAATGATTTTTGAGCCTTTTTTTTTTAGCTATTTCTCACACCATTTTGACCATTATTTGGGAATTGTTACCGTTAAACAAATTCAACAGTCAACAAATGAGTTTTACTGCAAATTTTAATCATTCCCAAACACACCCTTAATATTGTGTCAGAGTGCAAACAGTTGAAACTATCGAATTCAATTCGTCAAACGCTTAAATGAATATTCGGATTTCAAGATTGGCATCCTCAAATGAATCATCATTTTGTATGGTCATGTTAGTTAAAGATAAAATCTCGTGTCATTTATAAAAAATAATAATCAGCATCTAAGGTGACCTTTGATGTTGTCCAAGTCAAGTTAAGAAGTGGCATGTGACATATTGTTCGTCTATTGATTTATCAGCCTTGTCAAATGCAATGCACTAAGGGCGTGTTCGGTATGGCTTAAAATCCAATTAAAATTGAAAATACAGTTGTTATTAGGTCTCACTCGTCTAATAAAAGTCAATAATAACGACTACTTTTTCAATTTTAATCCGATTTTAATCTCTACCGAACATGCTCTAAATATACCGTTGCCATTTTCTTAATTACAAAAATAATATGTATCGGACGACGAAAATACTAATTTAATATGAATAAAATAGAACATGTTAAGGGGGTGTTTGGTGGGAATTAAAATTAGATTTTTAGTAGATTGTGATAGAAGTATTTGAAATGTGTGTTTGAAAAGTTGTGTGACTCATAAAAGATGTTAATATTAATTGTTTGACTTTGACTAAAATTAAAATCTGATTTTAATCAGAAACAAACAGACCCTAAATATATAAATATCCTTTAGTGTTTTTCTCGACTTTAATAACTTAAATTTTTAAATGCAATTGTTCAACCAAGATTGCCTAAATTCATATAGCATTTGAACATTGTAAATTGTAACTTAGTTAATATAAAAGTACATTGTGACTATATATCTTTCAAATTAAATATTTTATTTTTATATGAAATAAAATTGAGTTGCAGGTACATTGATCAGTTGTCCAGATGCTTGTATGTGGAATACAAACACTACGGCATAGATGTCCAATGTCAGGTATATAATTGTTCAATTTAAGCTTATTTGATAAAATTTTGATAAAACGTTTCAACGGATCAAACTTCAATAGGTGATCAAAATCCAAATAAAATAAATTTCAGTTATTAATAAGTTTGGAAGTTCAGTCTTAAGAGACCAGCATTCTTAAAAGTAGCATAAATTGTTATATCATGTATTGAATTTTATCCTTAACACTGATACGAATCTTGGAATCCAATTGTTCGTTTGAGTTTTAAACAAATCGATCTGTTAATTTGAGTTTGATAAACTCTGATACCATTTTGGTATAAGAATTACATCTTAAAATGACAACATTACTATAAATAATCCAAACCCTTTAAACTGTTGTATGTATATTTATTTAATCTTTATTCCAAGTGAAATTTTATCCTTAACTGTTGTCTTCCAATATCAATAGATTAAGTGTTTCCCTCATTATACTTTTTCAAACTCTTTGAGTTGGCTAATTGATCAGGTGCCATTATATGTATCAACCAAAATGGCTTCAAAGGTTGCATTTGTAGAGAAACCATCAATTTTCATACCATCAGCCGCAAAATATGTGGAAAGTGCAATTGAGAGTATAGGATATGAAGCACGATGTACACCTTACTGGGGACATTCAATCCAATGGTGGTTTGCCTCCATTTTGCCTAATGCTGTTCTTGATGCATGGCGACTATCCACTGGAATCCGTCGACGAATGGGATAATCACTTATTTAAAGGTTTCGTCTTTCTCGTTATATGGTTATTTATGAGAGGATTTGATGACGGTCTTGGGAGTATTAAATGACGTTATAAAGTAATATTAATCTTCTACTTTTAAAGATGATTATGGATGACTACTCTTTTCGACTTTTATGTCAAAGTTTTCATCCGATGGCCCTCAAGTTAAACAAAAGCAAAATCCTTTTATGAAGAGTTTTATGGTAAAGAATATTAAGAACAAACAATATACATAAAGGTCAATATAACCATTTGATATGCATACAGATATCCAGGATAAATCCTACTAAAACTAGAAGCAGAATATATATATATATATATATACATACATATATATATTATGTGTGTATGTATGTATGTAACCCATATAAAGATTGATTAACCTTTCTCAATCTGATCTCATCCTATTGATCTGGTTCAAAGCTGGTTGCAAAATGTTGTAAAGCACCCAAAGAATAGCAGGAGCGACCACAAACAGCAATAGCTGGCCTCTGCTGTCACTTGTGGCAGCATCCGCAATCATGGCCATTTCGCTGGCAGATGCCTCTGGCGGGTGCATGAAACTCAAGCCCGTCAGTCCACCTAGCCCAATCCCGACGACCACCCCTTTGACACTCCTCATTTTGTTAATCTGGTTAAGAGCAGGTTGAAGAATGTTGAAAAGAACCCAAGCTATGGCTGGAATGATAGGAAGTAGAAGGGCAAGTCCCCGGTTATCACCTTCGGCTATTTCAGCAATTTGTTGGGCAGCAAAGGCAGCATCAGAGGAGCTGAGTGTGGAGAATATGACTCCAGCAAGAGTAGTTCCTGCCAGGCTCGAGACTTCTAATGGCTTCGAGGTGATGGTGATGAGCCCTCTTGGAAGGGTTTGTATGGAGAGGAGAGAGATTGGTTTCTTCGAGGGGTTAAAAGTACCCTTTGTATTGGCGTTGAGGCATTTGGCATTGATCATAGCCATTGTGGTCATGGTAGTTGCCATTTGTGTTCAAGTTTTGTTTGGCTAAATGCTGAATGATTTGCAGATGAACAAACCTGACTTCAATTTTGTGCTTACTACAATGGACAAACTGAGAAAAAATGAGGTCCAATGGGATTGTGAATTTTGGATTGTTTTCTTATCCAAAGCCTGTGATTGGAGGGATATAGGCCTCATATTAGATACCCAACTAGGTTTCTTATCACTTACAATATATCCTTTTAGGCATAAAGCATCCTAAAAAAAATTCGTGGTACATAAATAGACTACAAACTTGTGTGTGGGCGCGTGTCAGACAGAATATATAATGGTCAAGCATTTCTTGCATAATTAAAGAGTAAACAAGATCATCAATCCATCAAACAGAAAAATTCATTACAATAACAAAGCCACTCCAGAGGAATTCATCAAAGGAATGTATCGACTCAAACTGTGTCCCTGATGTTCAAGCAAGCTATGCAGCGTACACAATTTTTTTAGACCAAGAAAAATTTTGTAGAAAATACCAGATAATTTAATATTCAGATGATGAGATAACATCATCAATCTTCAGAATCATTTTAACAACTTGAGTTGCTAGAAGAATCTGCTGTTGTTTCCCAATCAATGTCTCAAAGACGTCTTGCTCACGCATATCATTAGTTCCAACATCATTGCAATCGATACCGCAGTAGTGGTTGTTTTCCTGGATAAAAAATTCACAATCATTTGAGACAAATGAACACCTAAAACATCAACAAGAAAAGGGGCAAAGGAACGAGAAAATTGCACCATTGCATTTTACAAAGATTTGAACAGCTTCTGAATTTCAGTCACATTGGTATTGATGGTGCAACATTTAAGACCAACTTGCCCCTTTCTTAAGAATTGGACCTACTTGCTACTAGGGATAGGCCAGGACCAATGGTGCAAATTTCCCATAGAATAAAAGAAACAGAAAGACTTGTTTTGGTCCTCAAATCACAGAGAAGTTGCAAAAATGTCAAGATTACCTTAATCTGTTGAGATTTAACAGCAGAAAGAGTTTCGATCGGTTGGAGACCACTATTCTCTGCTAGAGCCATGGGAATTGCATCTAATGCATCTGCAAATGCCCTAATTGCATACTGCCAACAGAATTAACCTTTTAGAATATAAGTTGAAAGTAATAGGATGGAAGGAAATTTAGCATATTACCTGCTCAACTCCTGGGTGTTTATCAGCAGCTGCTTCAACAGCAATTGAGCAAGAAATCTCGGCTGATCCACCACCATATACTATGGAGTTGTTGCGAATAAGATTCCGAGCAACACATAAAGCATCATGAAGGCTGCGTTTCGTTTCCTCTATTATCATCTTGTTACCTAATGCATCATCAAGAACAACAATCTGTTTCAAATTTCTATGTGCATGGAATTATTATTTCCCATTCCTCCTATCTTGCGCTATTTTTTCTTTCATTTTCTCAAAGAGTTACTCAGCGTAGTTTGAAAATTACAGTGCTGGATACTTTATTTCAAAACCATGTGAAAAATTATGCTACTATTCAACACAAAACCACACAAAAAAAAAAAACAATGCTCAGTGAAGAAATAAGATAAAATCAACCTACCACCACGTATGAATATGGTTACAGCCCTTGAATTTGCACAATGTTCAATGTATATCATTCGATCTTTAGTAGTACCAAATGCTTTTTCTCGAACCAAACCAGCCTGCGGTGCATAAACAATCATCAATCATAAAACTTATTATGACCTTCTACGCAGTAGCATGCAAAAGCAAACTGAGTTGTACAATTTGTAAATATAAACACGAGGCTAGCATTACAGAGGGGAAACATTACTCTGCCTAGTTTATCTGGGGTCAACTCTTGAAACCTTGGCACAATCCTCCCACCTAAACACCAAAGTAGAGAAACACAGGCAATTATAAATCCAAAATGTATTAACGGTACCGAAACAGACAAATCTTATCACTGCAAAATTGCAATATTATACAAACCTGTGGCTATGGCTATCAGCTCTAACTACTTTTTCTCGAACCAAACCAGCCTGCGGTGCATAAACAATCATCAATCATAAAACTTATTATGACCTTCTACGCAGTAGCATGCAAAAGCAAACTGAGTTGTACAATTTGTAAATATAAACACGAGGCTAGCATTACAGAGAGGAAACATTACTCTGCCTAGTTTATCTGGGGTCAACTCTTGAAACCTTGGCACAATCCTCCCACCTAAACACCAAAGCAGAGAAACACAGGCAATTATAAATCCAAAATGTATTAACGGTACCGAAACAGACAAATCTTATCACTGCAAAATTGCAATATTATACAAACCTGTGGCTATGGCTATCAGCTCTAACTCAACACCACCAACCCATCGAACAGCAGGCAAGTTTCTGTGCATCAGTAAGTGATTTGCCTCATCATCAAAACCCCATTGGCAGATAACCAAGGTAGCACCAACATCCTATAACACCAAAAGATTGTAAGGAAAATCCAGAGAACCATATACGTATAAATATCTCTACAATTGACATAGTCAGCGAAATCCCCTAGAGTAGAAACAACATTTTTCCAGAGGATGATAAAGATGACTTGAAGAGGAAATTGAAAAGGAAAACACGGAAGTCCTTCACCTTGCATTTTTGAACCATGTCATCAAAGTACTTCTGCTCTTGTTGGCGTAGCGTTTGGAATTTTTCAACTGTATCAATGTCAACCTTATGCTTAGTCTTTGGCTTCGGTGGCTCAAAAGGACAAGTCAAAATGGCAATTTTTGCATCCTCAATCTGCTTTGGCATTTGTGGATGACTCATATCTTTGTCGACAACAATCCCATATATCAGTTCAGTATCCTCCAACTTTCCACCTACTTTCCCTTCTACTTTAATTAGATCTAAGTTAACATCCTTCCTCTGTAAATCTGCAACAGCTAGCACTGCTTTGACAGCAATCTCTGCCAAACTACGCTTGCATCTATTTACACTGCGTACAAAGTTGAAGACATCAAAACAAGTACACAATAAAAGGAATCAGGTGTAATAATGTTAACATATGCCATTCTATAGCAAATCAAAAGAAATAATTTTGCAAGGCATGTGTGCTAGAAGCATATCATAAGCGCTTCAAAAATAAGGCAACAAAAGATATACCCCATATAATTGCCCTCCCTACCAACCTGTTATAGCAAATAATAAATAGAAACATTTTCATATGCCTTTTTGGATTGTATGCCAGGAACCAGGGTAGAGCATCCTACAATTGGGGATGGGGGAAGCATGATAAAAATGTTGCTTAAGAATTGACACCTACATCTTCGATGATAAAGTAGTCATGCAAGGTTGAATCAGAGGTTCTATATTTGAAGCATCAAATTCGAATTTATTGGCTACATTCTCCAGATGTTCAAAAGCTATCCTAGAAGCCATTTCATATCCTTCCGCAATACGGATAGGATGAATACCACGTTCTAATAACTTCTCAGCTTGTTCTAGAAGTGAACCAGCCATGACAACAACTCCAGTTGTTCCATCACCAATTTCATAGTCTTGACTTCGTGATAATTCAACCATTAGCTTTGCAATCTGATTGTCAACATCCATCTGCTCCAAGATTGTCGCACCATCATTTGCTAACAAAACAACAAGATGTGAGGAATAACTTCTCTAAAGCAAGAAACATTCAGAATGTGTTCTGCAACTACAACATTGTAGATTTTCACAAATGAGAAGCACACTGTTGAACCACTTAACCAAAAATCTTAGGGCATGTTCTCTTTTACCGTTTTCAAGTCGTTTTCTATTTTCGATTTTTCAAAACAGTCAAAACGCGTTCTCTTTTCTATTTTCAAAAACGCGTCTTTGAAAACAAGTTAAAAATTTACAAAGAAAACTCAAAACGACAAATTTTTCGTTTTGAGTGTTATCAGTTATAATAAAGACTATATTTCTAAAACGCGTTTTGGGTATTTTTAAAACAAATTTTCAAAATACCAAAAATAACACATTTTCAACAATCTCAAAATGGATACTCAAAACACAAAACTCAAAATGAATTCAAAATTCAAATTCAAAACACAAAACTGAAATACAAAGAGAACAGTCCCTTGATTTTTGTTAGAGAATGCCACATATACATCATTTTAATATTATCACGCGAAACAGACCAGCAACTTCGAGCATAATCCCATTATTCATTGCAATTTATCCTGAAACATATGAAGAACTCTAAGCACTTTCACCTATTGTCTACTGTCCATGAATAAGTAGTAAAAAAATTTCCTCTTCAAACAAAAAGGATATTCATTATGCTTTCAGTTATTCTATTTGTTTCAAACTTTTCTCTTGATGCTATATTATCCATCGTCTATTTTTCACTACCTTCACAAGTTTTAATAAACCAAAATTTATTTCAGTAAAGTTAAAGGCAAAACTAAAACCAGATATTCAATTTTTTGTGTCCTAATGGCCATAGGCATACATCTTGCTAAGGAAATAATTTTAACCTTCTATTTACATACAATAGAAAGAATAGCACCAATCTTCAACACACGCAATATGATAATCATAATCTCCCTAAAGCAAAGTACGAATACTATACATCAATTTACACATATATACATCAGAAGGAAATGAAGGGAGCATACTGATGGTGACGTCACCGTCGGGGCTCTGGAGCATCTTGTCCATGCCTTTGGGTCCGAGTGAGGTCCGAAGGATTCGAGCCACCGCTTTTCCGGCGGCAATGTTGGCCTTCTGCGCATCCAGACCTCGCAACCGAGTCTTCTGCTCCTGCTCCTTCAGTATAATGAACGGCCGACCAAATTCATCAAACGCCAAGGCCATTTTGTCCGGTGGTTGTTCGGAGATGGGTCAAGATCGGATCTTTCACTGGATATGACTGAGATTTGGATATGAATAGCAAAAGGGTGAGGGTTTTGAGAATGGGGTTTTGCCCTAATAGTAGGACCCTTATATTGTACACCTTTTTCGTTGCTTAGCAACACACTATTTTTATTTTTATTTTTATTTTTTAATCGATATAAAAGTAAAACACTTATTTGAGGCTTTGAGCTAAAACTCTTAAGATAAAATAGCACTTGGAGTCCCGAACCTTTTATCCTTTTGACGATGAAGGTTGATTTGCTAAACTTTTTGATTTCTAACACATCAGGTCCCTAACCTATAAAATGTTTGCGACAGAGGTCCCCGTGACGGAACCAGCACTATTAAAATCTTTTGTTTAGGAAGAACATTGTACCCCAATTTTTAAGAAGAATAATGCTGGTTGTACATTTTTTTCCATAAAAAAATGCATATTTTCATGAACCATTGAAACCTTTTCGTGGTGATATATATATAAAAGATGGTTTTCATTTCTAGAAACAATTGAAAACAACAAAATTATTTATAAATTTTGTTAAAGTGAGACAAAAACATAGGAATCCAAAAATAAAATAAAAATAAAAAATGAAAACGACACATCTTACTTTAAAACCAGACCTCCCTATGGTCCTAGCCCACCTCCTGCCACCACCCAAAAACTAATGGCGGTGGCATTGATAGCCACCACAAACCTATTCGATGCCCCTTCTACATTCATTTTCTTCTTTTCTCTTTGTATATATGTGTTGTGATTTGGTAATCAACTTATAATGATAAGTGTATTGGAATCATAATACATCCATATGAGTGCGTAGAGCAAATACGGGAATATCGAAAACAAAACGAGAAGAGAAAATGGAGGAGC
>CAIGRO010201347.1:0-13339 GCA_903798355.1 Fraxinus baroniana
ATTTGTATTAGTTTAGTTAAATCATTAATCCTTGCATATTTTAATTCATTTAGTTATAATTTTATTACAACAACATTATCTTTTATTGGTTTCGGTTAAGGTCACGATAATTAGAATTAGAACTAATCAATCATTGTGAGAACGATATCCGGAATTCTAAATTCCACTTTATTACTTGTAACAAACCGTACACTTGCGGTGATTTTTATTCGAAACAATTTTCGTGAACATTTACCTTTTTCATTTTCTCCCCTCAAACACTACGTAGTTTTCTTCTCACAGGTTAATATCTCTCCACACAAGATCTCATACCTCTTTACTCATATCTTTATACAACCATACAAGACTTGTCATTTCTTTTTCTCTTTTTACTATTTGTTGTTTAATTTCACCCGTCTTTTTCTATTTGAGTTTTCTTAAATCTTATGTTCCCCTCTTTTGTTCTCTCTCTACTTCTCAGATCCCCTTTCACTTTCTCTCCATCGTTGTTCTTACTACCCATTTGAAATCAAACCATAGGTAATAAAGTCACAGATTATTTTCACCGTTTGTTCTTCTTTACGATTCAGTCAACCTTATTTCCTTTGGTGAACAATTTTTCTTTGGAGTTTCTTCATTTCTTTATATGATTGGAACACTGTCTCCAAAATTTCAATCGATGTTGTCATGGTCGTTTCTTCTTTTCTTAAAATCCAAAAACCCTATCGTTTTTGTAATCAGATGTGCGTTTTAAAATCTTCTATTATGTGTGTTGTTTAAGTACATCAGTGATGAGGAAATGTTGCCATAGATTTTTAAATCTTTTTTAACCTTTTGTTTGGATGTTCAAATTAAATATTGGTTCTATTTTGGTGTATGTGGCAAGCCTAAAAACCAGTTATAGAAATTAGAATTTTAGTTAGTTTGGTTATCATATTTGAATAAATAAAATGAAAGACTGGAATGCAACTAAATCAAAAACTAAAATATTAATTAACTTGGATTGTGTTTTTTTGGAACTCGTGGTAAAATGATCAAGTCCCATTGTTATACTTCTCTACTTTTCGATGGTTTGGAAGGGTTTGTAAGACGTGTGCATATCTTTGATATTCAACTTTCACGTGTGTTTTTCTTGTAAATGAATTATTGTATGATCAAACTTTTAACTTTTTGTTAGCAATCATTTCATTAACTTTCATTATTTTTTTCGGCTATATAAAAAATCAATTACCCTTCATTTTTTTTTTTATCTCCTCACTCACAATCTTGGAGTTGCCTTTAGTACCATTTGAAATCTTATGCTAGGTAAAGTAGCTGATAAATGAATATCTATTGAGCATGTGAAGCATGAGGAATTGTTTCGCTTTGCAGAAGGAGTCATCACATGGTTGAAAATCAATGCAGATATTTGGAGGTATTCGTAAATATTTAATTTTCTTCCACTTTTTCCTACATCTTGTATCCTTGAGCTATGTGATAGATTTTGTATGATTTTAATTTTAGGGACATTATCATGTTGTGGATCCCTAAGTTAATTGGGATATATGCTGTTTTACAAGAGAATTACTCATTTTCCTCGAGTGGAAGCTTCTTTTACCCAAGAAGAATTTGTCTAAAGTTTAACATAATGAGTTCATTCCAAGTACAATCTTGCCATTTTTCTCAGAATTGTGTTGCATTTGTGACATTGATAAGTTGATACAATTTACTTTTTTGATATGTGAAATGACTTTCTCCGATGAATGCTGATATCCGCAAATGATGAATGTATTATATTTTCTTATGAGTTTTAGGAAGGCATTTTGTGACATCAAACTTACAAATAAAATATAATTTTACTCCATGTAATTAAAGGGGTTATTATGTTAATAGATTTTTTTTTTTAAGTACGTCATATATTTCTACGAGTTTTGTAAATTGTACTAAATAGAATCAATATATATTGCTTGTTCATGGAATTAATGATTCTTGTTATTAGATAAATATTTCTTTCTGAAGGAGCCATCACAGGGTTGAAAGTTAATGCTGATATTCGGAGATACTCATAAATTTAATTTTCTTTCACTTTTTTCTACATCATGTATCCTTGAGCTATGTGACATATTTTGTATGATTTTAATTAATTTAGGGACATTATCATGTTATGGATCCCCAAGCTAATTGGAATATATGCTGTATTACAAGAGAATTACTCATTTTTCTCGAATGGAAGCTTATTTTACCCAAGAAGAATTTGCCTGAGGTTTAACATAATGAGGTCATTCTAAGTACAACCTTGCCATTTTTCTTAGAATTATGTTGCATTTGTGACATTGATAAGTTGATACAATTTACTTTTTTGATATTCGAGACGACTTTCTCCGATGAATTCTGATATTTTGCAAATGATGAATGTATTACATTTTCTTATGAGTTTTAGGAAGGCATTTGTGACATCAAACTTACAAATAAAATATAATTTTACTTCATGTAATTAAAAGGGTTATTATGTTAATAGATTTTTTTTAAGTAGGTCATATATTTCTACGAGTTTTGTAAATGGTACTAAATATAATCAATATATATTGCTTGTTCATGGAATTAATGAACCTTGTTATTAGATAAATACCTCTTCTGTGTGTTGAGAAATATTACTACTTGATCTTCTCTTCAATGTATTTGACTAAAAAATGCAAGGACATGTTCTCTTGTATATGACCTATTGACATGGATTTGCGACCTATGCACTATGAGAAGTGACCTGTAATATTGATCTAATGATCTGTGACTATGCATTATGACATTGACCTATGAAATATTACATGTGACACGTGACATATAACCTGTAAACTATTGCCTATGATATTGATCCAATTGCCTGTGACGAGTTCTCTTGAATTTATGACCTATGGACATTAATCAGCTACCTATACAATATGACTTGTTACACGTGAACTCTTACCCGTGACTCATAATATATGAACCATGACATCTAAAGTTGAATATATGACATGTTATTAGGGTACAAAGACATGTAACATCCGATCTGTAACCATATAATATTGATATGTGATTTGTTGACATTGATGAGTGACATGTACAATATGATATGTAACGTGTGAAGTGCAACATATAAATATAAATAAGTGATTTGTTACCAGTTCTATTTGATCTGTGACATGTAGACATTGACATGTGACATATTAATTATTAACAATGACCTGTAACCTTTGAACTAGTAACCGTGAATTCAACTACCAAGACTCAGCAATCATTTAAAGTAAAAAATAGAGAGCTTCAAAATATTCGAGACAGAAAACCTGAAGTTAATCAACAATATATGGAGCCAAACTTTAAGCCCAGCAAATGTTTCACATCTCAATTTCTTTGAGATCCCAAAAGAAATTATTAGAAAAGGCTATTAGTCAAGAACATAATACATGAACAAGAGTCCAAAAAAGTTTTAAAAAATTATTTGAAACCCAGCCCTTGTCTACCCAAGACAAGTAACAAGTTGAACAGTTCAAACCAGTAGCCAAAAGAACAACGGAACAACTTGAATTTAGCACTCGAAAACCCTAATCCTTTCCAAACCCCATCAAAATTAATCTCACAAAAACTCAAACATTCAAGTTAATGGGAGTGCATTTAAGAAACGCCAAAAGAAAATTGAAAAAAGAACTCCATTTTATCAAATAAGTAGCCATTCATGCTGGGTCGATCGATCCCACCGGATTGTATACAGTGGCCCCCAATTGATTCTATCGAGTCGTGGTATTTGGAGAGAGAAAGAAGTTCGAAGAGAGAATATAGAAGGGAGTGTGTTTAATAATATTATTATTAATATTAAAAAGTAAATTATGACCTGATTTTTGAATAAGCAAACATTAAACTTGATTTTTGAAATGCAATCTTCAAAAACATGCTTTCATGAAATTTCCACGAAAACAACTTGGGATCCTTCTTAACATTTGATTTTAATTAATGCAAGAAAAAAATTAACACCCAATCTACTTTTGTTAAACTCAGATTCAACTGACAAGCTTGATTAAAAAATTGATGACTCAAACTCATATCGGCCAAGTTATTATATTGTAGTGGTCAAAATTGTAGTTTTGGTAAAAAAATCGGTTAGATCATTCACATAAATCGGTCAAGTAAAACATAACTTCTGAAACACTAAACATATCATTCAAAAGAAAAGAGGTGAGTGAGTTGAAGAGACATTCATATGGCGGTGGAGTTTGTATTGTGAATTAAGCTTCCCTGCCCGAAAACGGGTGACAGAGGCGTTGACAGTCTCTCACATGCGTGCAGGCCCCACGTGAATAAAAAATCTCAAAAAAAGTGGGCCATCCCCCCTATTGTGAGTGTTCGATCGGTTGTATGCCAACCATTTTCGATCATTGTAGCATGATTGTTGTATTTGTAGTATAAGTTGTACTTCTCGGGATGTAAGGTTAATAGAAGAACTCCTAGTTCTTAGCTAGAGTAATGGTTTAAGGTTTTTCGTAACGCGCAGTGCTTCCACTTCTTGTAATACCTTTTGTATCAATAAAGATGGTAGGAGAATCCAAACCCCATCTCTAATCACATTCAAACCCCCTCCAAGGCCTCTTTGACGACTAGTCTTTCATTAATGGAGGTTTGTCTTTGTGCTCTAAGGGCGGCCTTGTACTCTTAAGGACTTCTTTTGGGCACTATTTGATAGAAAATGGATAAACGATTATAGATTCAATCTAAATACTATAATCAAATCATTTATCATATAAATCTTAAAATTTAAACTCCATGTTGAAATCCCAGAAATCAATAGAAAATAAAACATACATTGATCCATGATAATTTGATTGTTAGCTTGAATGGATCACGATCTTCCATCAAGTTGATTGTGATCTTCGCTTCAATTTCGATTTTTGTTGATAGGGATGCAGAAAATCTTGAATAACACAACAAATTGGGGACCATGACCCCATATATTTATAAGATAATGATCATTTATAAGATAATGATCATTCATTATCTTTCATTTGTTTCAAATCGGCCCCTCATCAATCTAAAATAAACTTCCGGTCTCTACACTTTAATTCCGTGAAAACTAATATACATTAGTCAAAATTCATCTTTAGTGGATCACTTTAATTGACTAATATACTTTAAATAATAGCACCACACATTTTAATATATTACGTGTGGCCCTAAATATATTAGAATTTTCCAACACTATTTTCACTTTTCAGTAAGCATCGCTCTAGATCATGTTGTCACCAGGGTTTGTGTTTCTTTTGGCTTTCACTTAAGAAGTAAGGGATTATCAAAAAAGAGCAAATTATACATATTTTAGGACTTGTGTTTCTTAAACGACCAAATTTTCTGTCTTTTACCTATGATTGAACATAATTAAGACTATCCTATAACCTCACAAAATTTAGCACTAACATATTAAAACCTTGTTTTATAAAATTTTGCTAAAGTTTTATCAACATGAGTGATTTGAATGTTCGTAACTAATATTTATATCTTGTTTGGAAGCAATTTTTGCTTGATTTTAATAAAAATCTATACGTTGTCAACAGTCCTTTTTAACTTCTTCCTCACATTGGTGGGCCTCAGGTTGCTTTAACTGTCAAAAAATCAAAATTTTGGACCAAAAAATTACCACATTTTCCTTTCATTAATTTGGTACATACTTTCATATCTTCGTTTGATTACCTCAATTATTCATCACAGCTTATAGAAATTAAAAAGAAAAAATCTGATGGACTGCAAACAAAAGATAAAAATTGAATTAAATTAGAGAAAATAAGTTATGTGGAGATAGCTTGTTGATGTTTGTCCTGCTGCTGGAATAAGTTTATTTGCATGATGCTACACTTCAAAGTCCTTTCTTTTATCTGCCCATAAACCAAAAAAAAAAAAAAAAGGTCAAATTACTATATTTACAATGAGCAATAGTGTTTCATGGAGAATATTATTGTATTTGTTCTAACCTGCAGAGCAGAAATGGTTTTTAAAAGCTCCAAGCATTCTTGTAATAGCAGCTTCTCTTGCGTGGATACTCTCGCTAACTCAACAAGTACCCCTCCCGTTGTCTCAACCTACAAAAAAACTTCCAAACTCATTAACTTAAAAAAACTACGGCCGTTTGACGGGACTTCTATTTTTTCGCCACCCCTACTTTTCTCTACAATATTTGGATGTTTAAATGGATTGTAAAATCGTAACACAATGATTAGTTACATTTACTGTAGATGACGATTTTGTTAACATCAAGTTGATAAATTCTGAAACATCTGATGCATGGCGAATAGCAACGGAAGCTGATAGTGGTTCCACCTGCAACATTAAGTTAAAATTCATAAGGTACTATAACCATAATTTTATTCTTGGATATATACGTACATATACCGTATGTGTATATGCATTAGTACATGTGAGATTACCTTGGCTCCTTCAACAAGTGGCATCATACAAACAACATAATGTAAATAATCTTTGGTTGTAGAAATTGCTGATATATGGTCTCTTTCCATGTTGCCCCAAGTTTCTAGTACCCTTATCTGTGTGATCATAACATACACGAACAATATTACGCTAATGCTGACTATTAATGTGAAAGTAATGGTCTTAAAATCTGGATTTATACTAACTTGAGACTGAAGAATGTAATTTAATTTCATCTCTAGCTTTCCCTGTTGTAACAGTAGTTTCTTGTGTAGCACAGAGTGCTGTAGTTTAACGAGACCATCCCATGCATGTAACAAGTTGCTCTGCAACACACAAGAAATATTTGTCAGTTAGGGTTATAACTTTAAATATATGAACTTATCAAGTCCCCTTGGGCAAGCATTGAAATATTGCACATATTTAATACATGTTCATTGAAAATATATCATGAGATTTTATTAGTTTAAGTTCATTGGTCTTCCACAAATTGACCAATTCTATAGAGGCAAGAGGTCCACGAAGCTTGTCTATTCTATAATAAAGGTTTGTTTGGACTAGATTTTAATTGGATTTTAATATAAGTCGAACAATCAATATCAACCACATCTTTTATGGGTCTCACATCTTTTGTACCACACATTTTAAAAACTTCTATCACAATTTACTTAAAATCTAATTTTAATCTACACCAAACATCCTCTAAATATTAACGTTGATCAGAAAATAGCTCCAAATGCCCATTTGTAACATAGATGTGTGCACGTTGATCAATAGAATACTCCAAAGATTAGTATGAAGGGAATATTATAAGCAATAGTCCCAACTTGTAGTCTTCGTAGCAATTTGTTCTTCAATTTTTTTATAATTTTTATTTAGTTACGACATCAACAACATTTCAAGTTTGTGGTATTGTGCTTTCAAAAAATGTTTGTGGTATTTTTGTTCCCGAATGGACAGTTTTGCTAGTATTTTATAATCTACAAACTATTTTACCTAACATATACGAAAAATACAATTAAAGCATACATCTGTATACCTACCTCGGCATTTTTGATGATGTTCCCATTAACAGACTCAGCTCTAGCATTAGAATACCTCCATTGCATCAACCTGTTGTATAACAACCTCAATTGATGAACACTCTTCGAGGAGCCCGGTCCGAGGGGTGACCAT
Source organism: Fraxinus baroniana (assembly GCA_903798355.1). Classification (NCBI taxonomy): domain Eukaryota; kingdom Viridiplantae; phylum Streptophyta; class Magnoliopsida; order Lamiales; family Oleaceae; genus Fraxinus; species Fraxinus baroniana. Next base: position 7,579 of record CAIGRO010201347.1, read on the forward strand.
GGATTTGGAGAAGATTTCTTGCCCTTCAACAATTCTATCCCCATACTGAGGAGACTCCCAACTCCTTTAGCCCTTGAAGGACTTGGAGGTTTTGAATTCGACAACCCCATAATCTTCCCTTTGTTATCACTCAACATCACTGGCGAACTCGGATGCCCCGGTGATAATTCCCACTTTGAACTGTTCTTCTTCGTTGAATTCTTAGGTGTTAATCTTTTTGGAGAACTATCTGATGACGAAATTGGCTTTTGAATACCAGAATCAGAATTCCATCTTCTAGACCTTGAAAATGAATCATTCGTGTACATTGATGGCACTGTAATCCCATGCTTTCTTGAACTCACTGTTGAAGCCATATATGAAGCTGGGGAATTTTGTCCAATGTCAAGGCTTGTGCCTGAACAGACATCACTGTATTCGGAATCTGAGTCCTGTGTATCATAAATAGTTTTCCTTCTCAGTGCAGTTTCATCCACTGAAAACCTCCCAGGTGCTATATTATCATTTTGATCGTCAGCCGAATTTGAATTCTTGGATGATGAAGAACTCGTTGATCTTCCAGGAAACCAAAACCCCCCGGTGTAGCGCATGGATCCTCCAAAACCCGGTTTATGATTTTCTTTGGCCATCTTTTTCTGATCATTATCAAATCTGGTAAACTCGGAGCAACTTCTTTCCCTAGTAAGAAAAAGAGAATCATCAGACTGGTCATTATTTCTTCGTTCTTTAAGGTCTTTTATTCTATCATTCCCAAGGTGGTCGCCTAGAGTATCAAGTTTTGATTTTGAAGGTGGCGGGGTTGACGACGGCCAAAGCCCACGTAAAAAGCCCGACTTTTCAAGGCTTTTGTGCTTTCTCGACTTTTCAAGGCTTTTGTGCTTTCTCGAATCAGTAGATGATCGGGCATTTTGCCTTAGTGGAGAAATGGAATTGTTCGGGGATTGAAATCCATTTTCAGGTGAGGCTGGTGATAAATATCTTGATTTTACTTGTCGAGATTTAGGCTTCTTTGGCTTCAAAGATTGCTCAAAAACGTCCATGGTTTCTCCTCAAGAGAGTTTTAATTTATCCCATCCAATGTTTTTGGTCTGTTAGAGAAAGTAGTTGAGATATAAAACAAAAACTACTGGAAAAGTGGCGGCAAATAAGATATGAAAGCCGGCGAGGCAAAGGATTTATCGTTAATGTGATTGTAGAATGACGTAAATGACCCCGTGGGAGTCTATAATTTGAGGAAGAAATGAGGGTGGCTTTGGGATTTGAGTGGCCGGCTTGACTTGGTTGAGTAAGTGGACTTTGACAGGGAAGTTGAGGGGTAGGAGACAACAATGAAGTTTTAGATAATAGAGGAGTGTTGTTTGAGGATTCTATTGTTTAGCTTAGCCGGCATTTTAAGTATTAGTTTGGGTTAATGAGTAATTGCCACAAGTCATTTATGATTTGAGTGAACTGATTGTGGATTTAGTCAAGGTTATATTGACTAATCTTTTGGTATTTGTCAAAATAAGTGATTCTTTTAAGCGATGTTTGGTGACCATTATTTCTCATTTAAAGAGTTTTGAATATTATTTTTTTAAGAAAATTTGTTGTTAAAAAGTAAGATAAAATTTTAGATTTACGTACAGAATATTTAATTGTGTGAATGTGTGGTTAAAAATGATAATGTAGAAAAAAAAAAATTTAAAACAATGAAATCAAACCGAGGCTAAGTTTTAAGCAAATATGTATTTCACCGTAAGTTAATGTCATTTGAAACCAAAGCAAAGAAACACAAAGGGTGAAAGTTATAAATACTTCTTAGTAAAGTATGGCAGCATAAAATGAGGTAGGGCGACCAATAGATTTAGCCCTTGTTTGGTAAAAACTCAAATTCAAATTTTAATCTAAGTTAAAGTCAATAATTAATTTTAACAACATATTTTACAGGACCAACAATTTTTCACTTATTTATTTCATCAACTTTTATCGAAATTTACTAAAAATCTATTCTAATTCCCGTAAAACAGAGGCTTACATTGTTTGATTTCAACTTATTTATGATAATCGGGTCACAAAGGGTATACGTGCGATGATCAAGATACATTGATTGATTGACGTCAATGCGGATCGAGCTATAGTTATCAATTCACTGATGTGGAGTTGTGTTAATCAAGCCAAACAAAAGCTGGTGTTTTACTGTTGATAAATATTGTGAAATCGTCGAGATGAGTTCTGTGAGTAGTGATTAGAAGATTAAAAATTATAGTACTAAGAAGTCAAATTGCAAAGTCAGGTTTTATAAGTATGCGAATTCAGTTTTTGTCTACTGTAATTGCTTGAAAAATTGTGGTATTCACAAGTGAAACAGGTGCGACGATAGGTGTCAAAATGTGTCGTGATTGAGATATTTTAGGTCAAGGTATAGATTGTGATCCAAATTTGTTAAATAAAATAATTTTAATATGAAAAGGGGACATAGAATTATTGTTTAACAGTTAAAGGGGAAAAGAAAACATTAAAGGGTTTTATTCAATTAAGTTTTTTGAAGATTTTGATTTGATGAACTTTTTTTTTAAGTGATGACTTTTGGGGATTTCATGGATTTTTTTATAAATTTGTATGGAATTAGTGGAAATCTTATGTAAATTTCTATAAAATTTCATTTTAAAACTTTTATAGACTTTCGTAAAATTCAAAACACTTTTGAATATTTTCATTTCAAATAGAACTCATATGAATCTAGTGTAATAGTATGAAATTATTTTAGTACTTTCTGCTTAAAAATAAGTACTATGGAGACTTTTATAAAAGTCTATAACAATCATAAAAATTTGAATACTACAAAAATTTATAGAGATTTTTAAAAAGTCTTAATTGAATACAATGCGACTTTTAAATACTCTTTAAAAGTATATAAAAATCTCAATGGAATATACCAATAATTTTAAAGAATTTTCAAAAGTCTACATTGAATATTCCTAAAATTTTTAAATTCCAAAAATTCATGAAAAATCTCAGTTAGAAGTAAAAAAAACTTGTAAAAAAGAGTTCAAGGATTGTATAGTGAGGTTTTCTCAACCAATAAAGTCAACTCGTATGATTGTCGATAATCTATTAAACCATATTTAGAGAGTGCTTGGTAGAGATTAAAATCGAATTAAAATTGAAAAATTAATCGTTATTGTTGACTTTTATTAGAAAGATGGGACCCAGTAATAATCATATTTTCAATTTTAATTGGATTTTAATTGTTATTTTAATTAGAACCGAACAAGCCCTTAGTTCACATTTATCTCTTTCGTACTCATTTTTTATTTTCCGCTTTCATCTGTTGGGATTTTTTTTCCCAACAAAGCCTACTGGAATTTAAAGTTGATTTGAAATAATATAGTAGTTCTCTCTCTACATAATAAAATGATTGAATTGTGAAGTTTATATTCAGACATTAATATTTAATGATCCTGATTTAAGTTTTCATGAGTTTACAGTGTTTCATGATTTCTCTTGGAGCTACTGTTTGAATTTTGACTTTAATGATAAAGATAATTTTTGATAATTTTTGATCTTCTGCGATGATGGAAACAACAATAATATGGTTATCCGACTTCTTATTTTGTAGCTCGTGAAAGCACTATATGATTATTATCATTCGGAGGCATTTTTTTGAGTAACATTGGTAGCAACAACATTGTTAAATCGAAACTTTAGGATAGATCTAGTCTAGGCTATGTTGAAGCGAATATATTGATGTGAACCCACGTAAAAATGTAAATCCGAAATCCACAAAAGATTAGGGTTATGTCTGGGATTGATTAGATCTATCAAAACTGATTTTTGGACTGTTGTACGGTTGACCATCAGACATAAAAAGCAGTCTTTTTTTTCTTTTTAATTGTGACTGTTGGACTCTTCAACATGGACTCTTCAACGATAAAAAAAGCATCATTTGCCCAGATTTTAATCTATCCCAAACAGCCCCTAAATCATAACCCCAAGAAAGCTAAAATCCAGATTTGAAACTTGACACAATAATTTATTGAATCAAGTAACCAAAGTTATAAGGAACTTGACCTCTTAATCACAAAAATTATGAACCTTGCTATGAAATTGTCGAACGCCACAAAAAGTACAAATCTTTCATATGTTCGAATAGTTTGAACGTCACAAATATTGAAAATATTTGATAAGTTTTGTTCAATTAAGAATAAGATAGAAAGTGAAAAGGTTTCACATTATGATTAATTCTAAAAAAAAAATTGTTTGATAAGTTCAGATAATTTGAATGCCATAAATATTGAAAATATTTGATAAGTTCTGTTCAATTAAGAACAAGATAGAAAGTGAAAAAAAAAAATTCACATTATGATTAATGCTAAAAAATAATAATATCTTTATTGTACAATGAATGTATCTTTTATAGGCATGAAATAAACTCCTAATTAAAATAATACTCTAATTCTAAAAACAAATCCAAATAAACTATAAAACAAATCTGAATAAAATCAAAATACTACAAATAACGAAAATACTTTTAAACTAATTGAAAACATAAAAAATGCAAAAATGGATCCCTAAACAACTGAATTTGATCCTCAAAATTTGAAAAAAATCGTCCAACAAACTTGTGCATAATCGAAAGACGTTTTCGGATTGAACTCACAAGCGAAAATCCAACAATCGAGTTAAAAGTTATATGCATTTTTGTACATCCTGTGCGTTTTTGCACATATTTCATATTCTTTTTATTTTCTAATTGGTTTAGAATCTTCTCTTCTAATTGATCCGTATCACTCCGAAACATGCAATGGATACTTGTTAGTTTGCCTTCCGCGATTCTCATCGTATGTGCTTACAAGACTAGTATCCCGAGGGTCAACTTCCCATGCTTGTAATCAATTAAAAGTATAAATTTATTTCATGATTTCCAATTATTTTAAAAAATTGTACAAGAAATAACTATTTCATGTAGTTTAACTTCACCTACATTTAACCGTAGTTGGTCCCACGCCCAAAAACGAAGAAGAGGCTTTTGACAAATTTTGTTATTCGATTATTTTTTTCAAATATGTTATTAAAAAATAATTATAAAAAAAATCCATGGTCCGACCCTGTCAGGTCCGTAAATTACAAGGCCTAAGGTCTGGATAGGGTCCCTTTGAGAATAAGGCCGGACCTATATTTTTACAGGGCCCGACCAGCCTAGTACATGTGTCAGGATTGGGCTTGACTTTTGAAAGGTTAGCCCAGCCTAGCCCATTGTTACCCCTGCGCTTCTAGAAGTAGATGAACATAATTTGGACTCTCATATTTACATATTTTCTTCAATTTTGATTTTTGATTAAAGAGAGAAGCAATAGAGATCTTATTATATTTAATTTTTATTAACCACTAAAAATAATTTGATTTTTTCTTAGTTTATTTATTGTTGGAAATTCTGAATCCTGTTTGATGGTCATGATAAAAAGAAATTGATGAAAAATGATATTTTGAATAGTGATTTTTCAAAGAATGTGTTATTAAAAAATAGGATTTTCAAAACTTAAATCGTGCTAATGTCTTGTCGTGTAAATGTATGATTGAAAATTAGTATAAAAAATAAAGAATTCTGAAATAAAGAGAGTCCAGCAGAGCCCATTGGTTATGGAAAACTTTTTCGAATTTTTTTTATAATTTTCTATTATTGATGGAATTTTTAAAATTTAAGAGTCTTACTTAAATGTGGCCGTTGGCCACTTGCTTTAGGTTTAGCTAGGAAAGAAAATCAAAATGAAAAAAAAAAAAA
>CAIGRO010201353.1:0-10426 GCA_903798355.1 Fraxinus baroniana
AATTGAAAATAAGAGTTAAGCAATTCGAGAGTAGAATACTAAATATTGCGTAAAGAATTAGGGATGTGTTATGAAATTGTAAAATTTGTCCCATATTTATAGACAAAAATATATCCGTTTTAACTATATTTAATTTAAAATTCAAATTTTTTTGAACTCTGCATTTTTTTTAGTTACATGCATGCAAGTTAAATAAACAGGCAGAACAGTAGCAGGCAGCATTGCTGCCCAGAATTTTCGCCTGCCTGTAGTAGGTAGTTCAAATTTTTAAAAATTATTTATTTTTAATGCACGAGCCGGGCACAGGCCCGGCCGAGCTCGGGCCAATGCCCCAAAATGGGGCTAGGCTGGCTCGGGCTTTTTTCGAGTCAAGCCTGAGCCGTCCGAGTCCACAAGCCTTTTTGCCACTCTTATCCCCATTGGATAGTTCAAACTGGAACACCGGCAATAGAATTTGGGCTTCAATCGTGGCTGAGAGAAATTGCTAGCAAGAGAAATGCCGGGCAATAGACCTATCTTTTGAATGCCCCGATTCTTGTTTTCTTTCGGAATGAACTCATCGTTGGATAGTTCAAGCCGGAAAACCAACAATAAAATCTGGGCACGGCTGAGAGAAATTACGGGCAAGAGGAATGGTGAGCAGTAGACCTCAATTTTGAATGACTCGGTATTATTTTTCATCTCTTATCTTCGATCCGATTTTTAAAACAGGCCCTAAATTGTGTGTCTTTTTTTATAAACTGCCTTTCCATGTCAACGTGTCATGAAGAGGGTAAATGCAAGGGCAGAAATGGCTTTATTATTCCACATGCAAGCAGGACCTAGGTAAACTCAATTAATAAAATAATAAAACTGAAGAAATTTTAAATTTATGATTTAAGAATGTAAACTTCAACTGGATAAAATAGTTGTAGTTGCCAATCACGAGGTGTAAGCTGCTGTTTGATTAATATGCACGCACTGATGCACACAAATGGGCCACTTTTGATACAATTCTTCTACATAGTTTATTAACCATTAAGGTGTTGAGTGTTAAAGGAAAGAGGTTATGAAAAATATGAGATTTTACTTGCTGAATTTGAGGCTATTTCCCCTTTTTTAACATAAATTTTCTTACACTTCTCCTATTTGCTTCAACATTAGTTACATACCTTCTTTCCTAAGAATTTTCTACCATGACAACTGTTATAAGTATTGGGCTGCCTTAAATTCTTGGCCCAATCTATTAGTGTTGGGCTTGTGTAATTTTGGGATCCTTGGCCCAGGCTGTTTGCTTGGAGGGTGAATCGTGTTTTACACTCATACGTTTTTCTTATTTCTTGATCTTATGATCTGGCCTTACATTTGGCTAGCTCTCCACCGTCTTATGAATGGCTCTTGATCTACCTGCCTTAAAGTCATTCTCAAAGCTTCATTTTGGTTTAACTTAGGGGTGGGCGTGTGTTGGGTTGGGTCTGTTTTTGCCCCAACCCAACCCAACCCAACCCAACCCAATTGTATGTTTGTTCAAAATCCAACTAAACTCAACCCATGTAAATGTTGAAACCCAACCCAACCCAACCCAATTATGTATGGGTCGTGTTAGGTTGGTTGGTTTGAGATAAACTTATTGCACATATAAAAAAAAGAAGGGATTCCCAGCCGAAAAAATAAAACATATGAAATAGAATCTGAAATAATAACTGAAAAATAAAACATATGAAATAGAATCTGAAATAATAACTGAATCCCAGCCGATGTGCGCCACGTGCTTAACATTTGTTGGCAATTCAATCTCTAGTTCAGGCTCTTTCTCAATTTCAAAATGACCAGTTTTCACATTAGACCCAAAACTACCAAAAACCCATTACAATAGACAGCAAAAATGATCTTAGAAATTGTGAATTAGAGGGATTACCAAATATTTTAGACATACTACATATGAATCCTGGAAGATCCTTTTCTTTTTTGTTCCCATTGTGGAGACTGTACGTGTCCAATTCAACTACCGTATTCTAAAATATCAGGCAAAATATTGAAGGAAGCACAACTCAAATGTTGAAAATAACTAAATGCAAAATGAAGTTTTAACACATTACAAACGTGACATAAAAAAGTTTTTTATGTTATATTAAATAACTAAACGCAAAATGCACAATAGACTTGCATTTAGTCATTTTATCAGGGATATTTCTACCTTTACATGAAACAAGAACTTCAAATAGACTTTAAACTTGATGGTAGACTTCAGAAATTTTGTATCTCATGTCTCTTTGGACTCGTATACTGTGACGGATGCGCTCAAAAGCCAACTCCATCTAGATTGTTACAGACGGGGTTTACCAACAACTTTGACAAAATATATATGTAAAACTCATTTCTTTTGATCCTGGAAGGCTATGAAGATTCCATAAATTTTTAAATTTTAGCTTCAAATAGTAAGTTCAGGTATCCAATTTTAACTTCCAAAATTCAAATAGATCGAAGAAAGGGAATTAAGAGTGATATATTAGGGAAACGACAAAAATTTTCGGTACAGATTCATACCTAGGAGCGTGTTTACTGTGGATGGACGATTTGAGCAAGAGAGAAGGCGACTGGAAAGTGGAAATTGTGGATGGACTTGCCTTTAGGGTTTTGTTTTTAAACTTGTTATTATTATTATTATTATTTTTTTGGGTTCTGGGTCGGGTCGGGTTGGATCGGGTTTGGGTTGTTAACCCACAACCCGACTCGATTAGCCAACTCAAAATCCGCCAAAAAAAAAAGCAAAAAAACCAACATTAACTGATCGGTTTAGGTTGGGTCGGTCGGTTTACTAGGGTTGGTTTGAGTTTCGCCCACCCTTAGGTTTACTGTTCTGTGTTGTTTTGTGAGATGGTTCTCTTTGAGTGTTAGGGTTTATCTCTTCTCTCTGTCGGTTTATAAATCTTAGTGGTTGTTTGTTCAATCTCTGTAGATTTTGAGTGATAAGGCAGATACTATACTTGGTGTATAAACTGTGTGAGATTGTGTATAATTCTGAGTGATTTGAGGCGAGAGAAAATAGTGAAGAAATCTGATTTCTTCATACAGTGTAACTGTTCTTAGTAATTTTAGAGGAACTAGAGCGTAATCTCTTTTTATAGATGCTCAATGGGTAAGTAGGCCAATTGGCTGAACATCCGGGCCCTTTAGGCGAAAAATCTTTTTGTTCTTTACCTTTATCACGATTTACAATTTTAATCGTTTGTTCTTTGTGAACTCTGGTACCAACAAGTGGTATCAGAGCCCTTATGTGTTGAGATCTGGATTAGTGTTCGTTTTTAAGAAACCCTAATTTTTCCAAAGTTGTTCGATTGTACAGATCTCGCGATTTCTAAAAGATTTCTTGTGGTAAATCAAATTTTTTGTTGAGTTCTTTTGTGATTTATTTTTTTAAGTAGATCTCTTAAAAGGATTCGAGTATTTTTTAAACGGATCTGTGTGATCTTGGTATAAATCATTTCTATTATAAGTTATCTCCTTTGATCTAGTAGTTCTACTGAGTTTATGGTGTTTTTGATCCTACTCAGTACTGAGTCGTGGTGAGTTAAGTTGACTCGTTTGATTTCGCTAAGTTCACACTGAGTCTGTGTGACTCGTTACTTCTTGCATCTAATTTGAGGTTTTCTCACCTGCTTCTAGTATTCATTAAAATCCCTTATTGTTTGTCTGGTGTCAATCTTTGAAATCTGTTATTAAGGTAAGTAATCCTCCTCTACTTTCCTTTGTCCAATATCTTATAGAGGATCTGGGAATCTGAGGAAGTAGGGGAATAAAGGGTTACCACCCCTTAAACACTTTCAAGTTTGACAATTTTGTATGATATAATTGTGTCTGTTGATTAGTTGTTAACTTTGATAGAATTCTGTAATTTCTTGAAGTTTTTTTCTTCTCATACTATCAATACTTGTTATACTCTATGTGGCATATTACTTGATTCTTGTGTGTTTATCTTTAATCACGACTACTGCACATAAGTTTGGAGGGGGACCGGGGGTTTTAGTTTATGAAGACAGAAAATGAGGGCTCTATTATTACAACATAGGTGTATTGTTGCCGCCATAGATGGGACTTGGCCACTTGAATTTAGTGTTTAGAGAAGACAAGAGTTAGATGAGATTGCTTGGAGTTCTATTTTTCTTCACTTATCTGATATTATAATTAGGAAAGTTGGAGAAACCACTAATACACAGGGCCTATGGACGAAGTTAGAATCCCTCTATCTTGCTAAAAGTATGCCCAACAAATGCTATCTCCTAAGATAGTTTTACAATTTCAGATTTAATCCCTCTTCCACACTAGAAGATAATATTGATAAATTCACTAGACTTGTTCAAGAATTGACCGACTGTGATGAGAAATTGTATGAAGATCAACAAGTAGTGTCTATGTTGAATGCTCTAGGTGATAAGTATAGAGACCTTAGAAATGCTCTGGAATATGGGATAACTGATTTTACTGTTGACATTGTTATATCATCATTAAGAAACGGAGAACTTGAATTAAAATCTAATTTCAAGGACTCTAAATCTAATGAAGCATTGAATGTGAGGGAAAAGCCTAATCAGAATAAAAGGGAAAAATCAATGCAACTACAATTCTTACAAAAGAGATAAACCTCAACTGCCTAATTTCAGAAATCAGAGCAAGAATCAATCTAAATATAAATTACAGCCTAGAAAATGTTATTACTGTGGGAAGACATGATACCTAATCAAAGACTATTTTCAAAAAATCTCTGACATGAAAGATAAACATAATTATGATAGGTCTGCTGCTGTTGCATGCAAGAATAAACATGATATTTAGGGGGTTTTCCTTGTTAACACCACTATTAGGAACCCAAAAGAATGGATTCTTGACTCTAGTTGTACCTTCCATATGTGCCCTATAAGGGAATTGTTTACTGAACTTGATCAAAATGGAGGATAAGTTCAAATGAAAAATGACACGAGTTGTCAGATAAAAGGAATAGGAAAAGTGAATCTTCAAATTGATAACAACAAGATACTTGAACTTCATAAAGTCAGGTTTGTTCCTGAACTGAAAAGGAATCTTATTTCCTTAGGTGAATTAGATGAAGATTATGATATAAGAATCCACAAGAGCTTCATAAAGCTGCATCTAAATCATAAAGAAATCATCCCTTTGCCCAAAATTAATGGTATCTATACCATGCATTTGAACCTTTAGTAGGTTACAGCTCTGCTACTGTAAATTCTAAACCTGATAAGTCTTTAATCTGGCATAAAAGACTTGGCCACATGTCTGAAAAAGGAGTAACAGTTTTGAAAAAACTTGGATATTTTGAAAAAAACAATTTTAAAAAATTAAGCTTCTGTGAAGATTGTGTATTTGGAAAACGGAATAAACTTCCTTTTAAGACTGGAGTCCATAAATCCACTTCTATTTTGAAATATTTACATGCTGACCTATGTGGTCCAGCATCTGTAAATACCTTGAGTGGTTTTAGATTCTACTTACTTATAGTAGATGACTTTTCAAGAAAAATATGGACTTTTCTTTTAAAACATAAATCTGATACTTTTCAAAATTTTAAACAATGGAAATTGATGATTGAAAATCAAACTAATAAGAAAATCAAAACACTTAGGACTGATAATGACCTTGAATTCTACAATCTGCAATTTGATTCTTTTTGTAAGGGGAATGGAATTCTAAGACATAGGACTGTGACATACACCCCTCAACAAAATGGCATTACTGAGAGGATGAACATGACCTTATTAGAAAAGGTCGATGTATGATTCTCTTCCGAAATTCTTTTGGAGGAAAGCTTTAAAAAATGCAACATACATCATAAACAGAAGTCCTTCTAGTGCTATTGATTTTCAAGTCCCTGAAAAATTGTGGTCTAATCTGTGCCTGATTATAATAGACTTAAGATTTTTGGTTGTGCTGCTTATTCTCATCAGAATGAAGGGAAACTTGAACCAAGATCTTTGAAATGTGTCTTCTTAGGCTATGGGCAAAAGACCAAAGGGTATAGACTTTTGGTTAAATGTAAGAATGGTTTCCAAGTCATCATCAGCAGAAACGTAATCTTTAATGAAACTGATTTCCCCTGCAAGAGTACATCTGAAATATAATCTGTTAAATCTGCACCTATAATAGAAACCATTCTTGAAAATCAAACTGATAACCACAATGATTTGATTGAGGTGGAGTCTACTCAATCTGAAGTGAATCGGGATCTAAGTGAACCTGATGTTGAAACAGAATCTACTAATTTTTCTCCAACTGACTAGAGACAAAGATAGGAGGCATAGAACTCCTTCTACTAGGTTTAGTAGTGATGATTTTGTTACTCTTTTCATTGCCCTTGACTCTCTGAATTATAAACCTTCCACATTTAAAGAAACTATAAACTGTTTTGAATCTAAATTTTGGAAAGAAGCCATGAATGAGGAAATGGAATCTTTGATCAAAAACAAAACTTGGATTTTGGTTAATAAACTTGGAAATCTAAAGGCTGTTGACTGTAATTGTATTTTTAAAATCAAATAAGGGGATTCTAATACATGAGGTAAAAGATATAAAACTAGACTTGTTGCTAAAGGTTTCATTCAAAAGGAAGGAGTGGACTACAATGAGATATTTTCTCCTGTTGCTAAATATACCTCCATTAGAATTCTGCTTGCTCTTACTGCTCATTTCAACTAGGAATTTGATCAATTTGATGTAAAAACTGCATTTTTCAATGAGGATCTTGATGAAACTATTTATATGAGACAACATGTAGGTTATGAAGTAAAATCTAATACTTATAAGGTTTGCCTGATGAAAAAATCCCTCTATGGCTTGAAATAAGCTCCCAGACAGTGGTATAAAAAGTTTAATTCCTATATTTAGACCTTAAGTTTTGTTAAGAGTAATTATGATTCATGTCTTTTTTTCAAAGGGTCAAGAGGACATGAATCTATTTACTTGCTTTTATATATTGATGATATGTTATTTGCCTGTCAAAACAGATCTGAGATAGATTTTATTAAGTTAAAACTAAAATCTGAGTTTGAAATGAAAGATCTAGGACAAGCTAAGAAGATTCTCGCCATGGAAATATAAAGGAACATAACTGATTGCATTTTGTGTTCAAGACATTGTGCATACATAAAGAAAAAACTTGAAAAAATTTCTATGACTAATTGTAAACATGTTTCTTTGCTTATTGCCAATCATTTCAAACTATCTTGTGAACAGTTACCTAAAACTAATGAAGAGTTTAAAATGATGGAAAATGTTCCTTATGTTAACATTGTTGGGTCTATAATGTACCTAATGGTATGCACTAGACCTGATTTAGCTCATGGTATAACTATTATAAGTAGGTTTATGGCTAACCTTGGTGAAACACATTGGTTGGCTAATGGATGCTTAAATACTTAAAAAGGTCTACTGAATTAAGTCTTTTGTTTAAAAAAATGTAATGAGGGCATTATTTTGAAAGGCTACACTGATTCTAATTTTGCTGGAGATTTAGATAAAAGAAGATCTACATCTTCTTATATTTTCACTTTGTGTGATAACATTAATTGAAAATCTCAATTGCAAAAACTTGTTGCCTTATCTTTTACAGAGGTAGAATATATAGTTGTCTGTGATGTTGTTAAGGAAAATCTTTGGTTGAGAGGGTTACCAAGTGAAATTGGCTTTGTGAATAATTCTGTTAAAATTTATACTGACAATCAGAGTGCTATACATCTCAGCAAAAATCCCATGTATCATGATCAAACTAAATATGATATAAAGTTTTACTTTGTGAAGAACATGGCAGAAAAAGGTCTGATTAATCTAGAAAAGATTTCAACTGAATTCAATCCCTCTGATTTGGGAACCAAAGTTTTACCTTTGAGTAAGTTCAAAAACTGGTTGAAAATCCTATACAGAATGGTTCTCTAGCACCTATAAGTCACCAAGAATTGTTCAGCAAGGTGGAGATTGTTATAAGTATTGGGTTACCTCAAATTCTTGGCCTAATCTGCTGGCATTGGGCTTATGTAATTTTGGGATCCTTGGCTCAGGCTGTTTGCTTGGGGGGTGAATTGTGTTTTACACTTACACGTTTTTCTTATCTCTTGATCTTATGATCTTGCCTTACACTTGGCCATCTCTCCATCGTCTGATGAATGGCCTTTGATCTAGCTGCCTTAAAGTCATTCTCGAAGCTTCATTTTGGTTTCACTATTCTGTGTTGTTTTGTGAGATGGTTCTATTTGAGTGTTAGGGTTCATCTCTTCTCTCTGTCGGTTTGTAAATCTTAGTGGTTATTTGTTCAATCTCTGTAGATCTGAGTGATAAGGCAGATACTATACTTGGTGTATAAACTGTGTGAGATTGTGTATAATTCTGAGTGATTTGAGGCGAGAGAAAATAGTGAAGAAATCTCTCTTCACACAGTGTAACTGTTCTTGGTGATTTTAGTGAAACTAGAGCGTAATCCCTTTTTGTGGATGCCCAACGGATAAGTAGGCCAATTGGCTGAACATTCGGGTCTTTTGAGCGAAAAATCTTTGTGTCCTTTACCTTTCTCGCGATTTACAATTTTAATCGTGTGTTCTTTGTGAACTCTGGGACCAACAACAACAAGATAATAGCTATATTTTATCCTTATTTACAGCTGTTTTCACCTTTATTTGTAACTGTATGCGTTCTCCGAAATGTTCAAACTGCTGCTTGTAGCTGATTTTTAATCTCTAGTTTACATATTTGAATATTTAACTTGATTACATAAATTGAATTGTAACTTATATGCGTTTGACCCCTTTTTTTAATCTTCTAAAATTGTTGAAACGTTTTAATTGAATTTGAATTCTTTGAAGATTACAAATTAATTTAAAATTTTTGACATAAGAATATTAAAACCAAGAAATAAAAAAAAAAAAAAAAAAACATGCCAGAACACATTTAAATGTTCACAAAATAAAAGAATCTAATTTCATCCCTTGGATACCAAGTTCATTTTGAATCAAAATTCTTCAATATGTGCATCTTTTTGCTACGACTAATTAACATATTAAACTGTTAAGTTAACTCGGGTGTAGGCCATAAATTGGATTCAATTTCGTTAATGCAGTAGCTTAAACTTTCAAGTCAAGAAAGAGTGGATGGTGTTGACCTCAAAAAATGTTGCCAACAGAGGTCGGACTCACTCGTGCATATCTAAGCCAAATCCAACATGTTAATGACAATCGACGGTTAGGATCTCTTCGAAGGATTGAACGTGGAAGGGGCTCAATAACAAGAGACGTAACCGTTCGGGTTCCGACGAGATTTATGGAACAATATTGGATAAGAATAATCAACAATCAACAAGAACTATGTAAAATGAAATTTGCTGTAGAGAAAATTGTAGAGAGCAATATATATTGCTTTGAGTATTTAGAGTTTCATTAGCCTTCAATTGTTACATGGTGGGGGTATTTATAGTGTTATAAATGGAATGGTGACCCTTGGATCAAATTACACCTGGCCTCATCTCCCTAGTCGAGCATCAAGTCCTAGCCATCAAGTTGACATTCCTAACTCTACAAAGCATTTAATGTTCTTACATTTGAGACACAAACACACTTTTTACAAATGTCACATCAATCATTTGAACAAGATCTTTATCATGAGCAAATCTCTACATGTGGGTCATCACTAGCTGCTAAAGAGCCTCAGATCCATGGTGGTGCACTGGGCCTCGAATAATGCTTGGGCTTCTGTTGACAACGTGGCCTCAAAATAAGGGCCTCCTGGTTTGGTTGGATCTGATCCCACAGCTTGGTTACGATGTCACGTGGCATCTCCTTATTATGAGTCATAACAGATGGACCAGTCCTTAATTTGATTGTTAAACATATCAATCGTTTGTTATTTTCAATGTTAATAAGCTTGGAAAAAACTATTACACATCTAGTCCTCAACATATGCCTAAATGTGCATTTGAATTCTTGTTCAAATACAAATGTACCAGTTTTTTTAATTGAAAAGAAAAAATAAAAACCCAAATTCTTCTTTGCTTTTATACCTTGGGGTTTGGAGATTAATGTTGTTTTCCCATCTTTTTTCTTTTCCTTTTGCATATATTATCTTTAGTGTTAATGTAAGTTTGAGCATAGTTATAACAAATTTAATGTTTTCTTATGGAACCATGAAGAATGATGAAAATGCACAATAAAACTTGAGATAAATGTTTAAAAGAAAAATTGGAGGGAATGCATAAGTAATCTATTGAGTAACCTACTTGAAATGCATAGAAATAATTTTATGAACAAATAAAAGTTTCTCGAGCACGGTGAGCCAATTAGGGCTGGGCGCGGTTCGGTTTGGGTTGGTTTCGACTAAATCAAATTAGTCGGTTTGGAAATATTTCAACCCAAGCCAAATCAGTTCGGTTTGGTTTGGTTCGGTTAGTTGGTTT
>CAIGRO010201367.1:0-19099 GCA_903798355.1 Fraxinus baroniana
AAATTAACTAGGAATAGTGGACTAGAGGATAATCTTGGGGGGGCGATCGCCCCCCTATCTCCGTCTCTGCCACACACATCTAACATTATGGTTGATAGATGATTTATCAAGGAATTAGCTGCACATAGAGACATATTAAAACTTGTGGTTAATATGCTGTTATGTTTGAAGGTTAAATTTATATAAATAATTGTCTGTTTTATGATTTAAACTTTTAAATGATGAGTGCGTTTAACAAAATATCAGAGCACATATAAGTAATTCAATATGTACGCACACTTCTGGTACTGGTTCCAAAAGAATTCATATTTGTGAAAATCCGTAGTAGGATCAAACCAAAGGCAAAATTCCTGCTCCCTATGTCCCTGGTCATTTGCAAACACATTGGTATTCAATGCGTAAGCCATGGGATCATTGCCTCCCAAGAACTCGAAATCAAACTCATAGTGGTTTGTTGCATATCCACCTAATGGGATCGAATTTAACTACAAAATTATCAAATTAATCAGCCCAAAATCAAAAAATGCGAGGAAAACACACATGATCCATTACAACAAATGTTACTTTTTACGGAATATGTTTATGGCGTGCAATTGACGTAAAAAGAGACTTTTTACGGCATGCAAAACATTGTGTGCCGTGAATGATTAATTGCATATTGTATTTACGACGTACTTTTTTAGCACACAGTAAAATTTGATAATTTACAATGTGCATTTAAGGCATGCCGATTTTTTTTCTTAAAACTAGATTATTTACAACCGGCATTTGCACGCCGTAAAAAATCAAACTAGATTATTTACGATGTACATTTGTGCAAGCCGTAAAAATGCAAACTAGATTATTTACTACGTGCATTTGTAGGCCGTAAATGTGGCCCAATTATTACGGACTTTTTATGGCGTGCAAATGAACGCCGTAAATGTGGACATTTTATTTCCCATTTATTTCCTTTCCTTTCTCACGCTTATTGCAAAATTCTCATTCCTTCGATTTCTTCATGCCCTGTCCGCCAATGAACGTTGAGCTCTCTCCTTTATCTTTCAGACTGGCAATCCTTATTCTTGGAATAAAAAATCGTAGTAGCAGTCGATCTCTCACCTTTATCGTTTTACCCGAAAGATATGTTCCCGTAAGCTACTTCTATAGGTGCCGTAAGCTGTTCTTGGAGGTATGATTGAGGATTTGGGGCTATATATATATATATATATATATATATATACATACATATTGTGTGCAGTCTGCGAAATTATTTGCTGGGAATGGTGTTGGCAGCAGTAAAGACTTAATTTTTATTTATTTTTTTGGGTTACATAGCGGGAAAAAATCGAAGAAGGCTTGTTCGAGTTCCCACCTAATCAGTGTAAATGATTGTAATGTTCAAAGGAGTTTCCTTGGGTCAAAGAAAAACTGGGCATCCTCTATTAAGTTTGTTCTTGATCTTGAATGGGTTAATAGTGCCTCACAACAATCCTGTGATCTTAAACCCAAGGTGGGTTGGCTTAAATCTCTATAGACTCTTTGTTTGTGTGTTATACATTTTTAAATGTCAATATCAAGTTTATAATTATCTTTGATACTAGTGCAATGGGTTATGTTGACCCCAAATAATGAACCTAATAGATATCGGACCTACTCTTGCCACGTCAAGTACGGATCCGACGCGTTTATACCAGAATGGAATCTGTAGTTTGATTGGAATGGATGCGGGATGCACTTTTCGGCAAGAGACAATGATGTTCAGACCTCGACGGTTTGATTACAGTGATATTCGCACTATCAACGAACACCGGATCGATTTTCTACATTAAATCTCCCTTCTCTAATGAAATATATAGAAGGATAGATATAAAATTGAATCATAACACAATTTGTATTGGAATCTTGATGTATTTGCTGTGACGGTCTCGAAAAATATGTAAAGAACTAAGTATATAAAATCTTATAAAGAGTTTTACAAGATGAATATATTTCGTATTCTTTTTCTTTCCACTGATCCAGATGCCAACCCCCTTTTCATACAAAGAGAAGTTATTTATACTAATCTAGCCGACGTGAAAGCTGTTGGATCAAATCTACGTGGCAGCATCGTCGAACTCGAAGCCTCACATCAACGTCTACTCCACCCCATTAATGTTTGGCAGAGGGTTTGCCGTCCTAGTTGTAGGTTGACATACCGACGTTCTTTATTACATGTCTCATCAATCACTTCTAAAAGATCTCCAGATCCATAATGACGGGTAGCATCGAATTCTGCTGGGTTAGGGTTAGCCTTTGTTGAAGAGTTCTCGATGGTAAAGGGCTTCAGATATCTTTGTTGTACCTTTGCATGAGATATTGTGAGCTTCAGTGCTTCAAATATAAGGGGCCTTTGTGTCTATATGGATGTACTTCAAGTAGGCCTCCAATATTGGGGCCGAAGGGACGTCGGTCAAATAGTGTTTCGGTTCATGAAGGAGCCTCGGATAGCCATAACTGTAGTTGACTTTGACCTTGTAACCTTTTTTGAAAACTTTCCAACTGGTTTTTTGTCGACTTAACCACTAGGTGTACGTGGTTGCCCACATGGACATGTTGCTTACGTGGCAGCTCACGTGGAGTGCTGATTTGAAACCTCTAATTTTGGGAGTAACAATAGTCTCCCAAGTCTATGCATGATTATTCATGTAATGCATAGACTTTCGGGTGTTAGGTGATCTCTTGAGGGGAAGGGGTTATAACCTTTCGAGGTGACCCACTTGTTGAAAGCCCCTGTGCATTTCTGTTGCCTGCAGGTCTGGTCCATCTGTTTGTGAGGTTTTGTTCTCAACGTTTGGGGTGAGTAACGTAACTGTAGTTCATAACCAAAGTTCGGAGCATCTGTTGCTAATAAAACAGCCTCGGATCTGATATTTGCAAGGAATTCATTATTATTATTTTAAGCCATCTTTACGAAACACAAAGAGTCCTTGAAGAAAACGCTTCAATGATTTGATGCTATTGGCTATTTCCAAGGAAGGGCAATCATGATGGTGTAATTCTCAATACACGCCACTACCACTGCATTGAACTAAATGCACAGTGATGGCCAATTATTTGCTTAAGTGGCTTCTAGTATTCATCCACCTGCTGATTCCCTTTCTAAGATACATGCGCAGATCTGGGGCGTTGACAAGAAAAACCATTTAGATTCATTAGCCCAGATTGTATGAAAATTTGGATGCCTCTGATCATCATGACTTTAATCCGATGGTTGAGACTCATTTTGTCCCTCGTATAAAACCTAGAATCTTGTCATTTTGACACTTTACTTGCTACAATTTTTTACCACTCTCTAAGAGTTTCCCGGCAACGAATTTTAGAACATTCCCTTTTTATTTATGATTGGATTCAAGGAATATTTCACAAAACTTGAATAGTTGGCACCCAAGAAGGAGTATCCCAAACTTGATATGGCCACAATTCTCAATACCATCTTCTGGAGATCTTCTTCAAGGGCCAGGAAAAGGCTGGAACGTATTGTCAAGGATTTACCCATGAAGGACACAAAGAGGGAGGTCTCCCAAGAAAATCAGTATACAACTGATAAGGGCAAGGGGATAGCTGAAGAGTCCTCAAAGAAAAAAAAAGTTGGCCTTTGTTGGGGGTGTTCCAGTAGCTTTGGGACAATTGTGTCTTATGGAGAGAAGATAACTCTTATGCAGGCTTCTATTAATGTTGCAATGGAAGAGCAGCTTCGGGAGGTAAGTGATGACATCGATGATACTACAACGACAGATGCAGAGGCTTCTCAGAAGATAGTGGAGAGGACCCTAGGAAAGTTTGGAAACTTTCTGGGAGGGACGTGACAGTAAAATTGCTTCAACTGCGATAGAGATGCTGTTGGCTGAGGTCTAAGGTGCCACCGAGACTTTCAATAAGTCCTGGACTGAAAGGTGGTAAGACTACATGGCCACCCGTGATATAGTTGACTTCACTGTGACCACGATGAGCCAAAGTACCAGGGCTTTCGGGGTAGCTCTAGAATGTCATGAAGTTTTGGGCGACATTCAGCAGAGGAACATAACCTCATATGAAAAACTGAATGTCACTGATGTTGAACTGAAGAGGGTCAAAGTAGAAGCTAATGAGTTAAAGGCTCTGAAAGCTGAAGATGAGGCAAAGTTGGCCTCCGTCCTCTCCGAAGTTGAAGCCATGAAAAAGGAGGTCCATGAGTCACAATGTGATGTGGCCTCGCTGATCAAGAAATTGGAAACTTCTAACAACCATCAGAGGCTCTCTGCCGAGGCTCTGGAAAAGGCAAATGCTCAACTACGTGTTACTGTCACTGAACTAGGGAGGGTTAGAGCTGAAGTTGTTGAGTTGAAGGCTCAGAAAGCTGAAGACGAGGCAAAGTTAGCCTCCACCCTTTCTGAAGTTGAAGCCATAAAGAAGGAGGCTTACGAGTCACAATGTGATATGCTTCGCTGGCCAAGGAATTAGAGGCCTTTAATGACTATCAAAGGCTCACCTCTGATGCTCTGGAGTTGGCGAACGTTCAGATAGCTGCCGTAGGAATGCCCAAATTTTATGGAAAAACAAGTAGAGTGGTACGTCAATGAGTGCAGGTTGTATGAAATAGACGTTGTCGAGGTGGGCAACATTGCAGTGAGGAACTATGTTGCCAACTTCCATCCTATGAAGAGTATCAACGCCTTGGCTCCTGCTGGAGGAAGTTTTCTTACAACGAGGTGATCAGTAAGGTGGAGGAGTTGTTCCCTGACCCTGATGCCTCAGAATTAAAGGCAGAATTTATCGAAGAAAAGATGTCTTAAGACTCCTACAGAGGATGGTTGCATGGGAGTGGAGCCGACGGAGGCCCCATTGGAGGAGGTGGCTTCTGCTCCTACTATTGAGGATCAGGCACCTTCCCTTCCCAAAGAATATGATAGATTTTACCTTAATTTTATCATTTGTAAAGGTTTTGGACCTTCCATTGTATTCTTTATAAAAATTTCATACTTCTGCTTTCTCGCTCTAAAGTAGTGGACCCCGGTGAAGCCTCAAGTATAAATAGATTTGAATTGAATCTTAACTAAAGTGGAGCTAATTTGAACTTAGCTGAATGAAGTTGTCTGATTCTAAATCATGATAAGCCTTAACTAATTGAACGCGATTGAATAATTTGAACCTAGGTTGAATCGACGTGGGTAATTTCATACTTAGACGGAGTCATTTGGGCAATAACAATATGCAACAGGCCAAACTTTCTCGAGTTTTTGACTTCTTTCTTGGCGTTTAACTACGTAGAAGGAAGGCATGTGAGGTCAGCCTCAGAGTCCTTTCTGGGGACATCATCCTCTCTTCCAAGGTGCCTATGCTTCCTTGCATGGTGGATGGTTCATCCATGCAAGGGCTTCTTCCATGACATTTAGCTCCATCGAAGGAAGGCATGTGAGGTCAGTCGCGAAATTCCAGCGAGGCGATCCCATCTGGGGATATCATCCTTTCTTTCGAGGTGCCTACGCTTCCTTACATGGTGGATGGTTCATCTATGCAAGGGCTTCTTCCATGACATTTAGCTCCGTCGAATGAAGGCATGTGAGGTCAGCTCGAAATTCCAGTGAGGTGATCCCATCTGGGGATGTCGTCCTCTCTTCCGTGGTGCCTACGCTTCCTTGCATGATGGATGGTTCATCCATGCAAGGGCTTCTTCCATGATGTTTAGCTTCGTTGAAGGAAGGCATGTGAGGTCAGCCTCGAAATTCCTGCTAGGTGATCCCATCTGGGGATGTTGCCATCTCTTTCGAGGTGCCTACGCTTCCTTGCATGGTGCATGGTTCATCTATGCGAGGGCTTCTTCCATGACGTTTAGCTCCATCGAAGGAAGGTATGTGAGGTCAGCCTCAGAATTCCAACGAGGTCCCATCTAGGGATGTCGTCCTTTCTTTCGAGGTGCTTATGCTTAGGGAAGTTTCTGGAAACTTGTGTTGGGACCAAAGGTTATATTTATTTACAAAGGCTGGGAAAAAACCTCCAGCTGTATTTTACATTCATTGGTAATACATTCGCAGGTGTTCAACATTCCATAGATGGGGTTGGACTATTCCACCCATATCTTTAATCCAGTAAGTCCCAGGCCGGACCTCTTTCTCGATGCGATAGGGTCCTTCCCAATTGGGTCCCAACGTACCCGCTCCTAGTTCTTTGGAAGATAAGAAAACTCTCCAGAGCACTAAATCCTTTACCCGGAAAGATCTCTTCTTTACTTTGGCATTGAAGTACTGAGTCATTTTTCTCTGATACATAGCCATTTTGATTTGGGAATCATCCCTTCTTTCTTTAAGGAGGTCTAGCCCACACCTTCTCATTTCATCATTATTTATCTCATTGAAGTGTATTCTTCTAGGGGATGGGAGACCTACTTCGACGGGGTTCATAGCCTCTTTCCCATACGCCATGGAAAATGGGGTTTTCCCTATTGCGGTTCGGTTGGTGGTTCTGATTGCCTACAGAACCTGGGGTAACTCATCTACCCAGGCTCCTTTTGAGGCATCAAGCTTCCTTTTTAGGTTATACTTGATTGTCTTGTTTATAGCTTTAACCTGCCCATTTGCCTGGGGGTGATGTGGGGGAGGAGAAGTGTTTCTTGATGCCCAATTCCTTACACACGTTCCAAACTTTCTTGTTGTCAAAATTTTGCCATTGTCCGACATAATTGAATGTGGGATACCGAACCTACAAATGAGGTTTTTCCAAATAAACTTAGAGGTATTAGCCTCAGCTATCTTGGTTTTTCCACCCATTTAGTGAAGTAGTCTATAGCAATGATTGCGAAGTTAGCACTACCTCTCCTTTTGGGGAGAGGTCCAATTAAATCAATTTCCCACTTTCCAAATGGCCAAGGGCTAGATACTACGTTCAATTCTTGTGGAGGCTATCTTGGGATGGTGGCGAAACATTGACACTTATCACATTTTTGAACAAATTGCTGCGTATCCTTTTTCAAGGTGGGCCAATAGTACCCTTTCCTCAGTACTTTTTGCACCAACGACCAACCTCCTGTATGATTGCCACAAATGCCTTCGTGGATTTCTCTAAGTACATAGTTCGCTTGTTCTCCCCCAATGTACCTCAGCAGGGACAGCGAAAATGCACGTTTATATAATATATCGTCTTGAAGGACAAAGTGAGCGTCCCACCTTCTGAGTTTTCGGGCTTCTTCTTTCTAAGGAGGTAAGGTCCGACCCTTTAATTAGGATATGAGGGGCTTCATCCTGAGAGGTGTATCCTCTACCCACACTATGGCTTCACTGACCTCAATCGAAGGTCTGGGAAGGTGCTCAATGGGGACTACTGTAAGTAACTCAGAGTCTTTCCTACTTGCCAGTCTTGCTAGAGCGTCAGCGTGTGTGTTGTTGGATCTGGGTATTTACATTAATTCGAACCTTTCGAAAGAAGGGACGAAGCTCCTCACCAGTTTTTAAGTAGGCTGCTATAGTTTTGTCTCGGGTGGAAAAGTTTCCATAAACTTGACTAACCACCAGTTTGGAGTCGCTGCTAATGATGTGCCTCTTTACTTGCAATTCTCTCGCCAATCGGAGGCCAGCTAACAGGGCTTCATACTCGGCTATATTGTTGGTTGCATTAAAGCTAAATCTTATAGCACAAGTTAGTTTGTATCCTTTCGGGCTGATTAGGATGATGCCTCCTCCTGATCTTGTATCTCCAGAAGACCCATCGACAGAAAGCCTCCATATCTGCGGTTCGGCAGGTCAATTCTGCGACAAAGTTAGCTAAAGCCTACCCTTAGTTTGTATACGATGTCGAATTCGCTAAGCTCTATGGCCTATTTAAGCAACCTCCCTGAAGCATCAGGTTTCTAAAGTACTTGCTTGAGAGAGTAGTTTGTCAAGACATGGATGCCGCGAGCTTGAAAGTATGGCTTTAGCAAAGCGAGGGCAGACTTCTCCATGTCAGGATACCGGGTTTCTGCTGCAGGGAGTACTTTGTTGACATAATATACTGGCAGCTGATGGATGTCTTCGTCCCTTATCAATACTGAACTTATTGCTTCTGAAGTCACTGCTAGGTATAGGTATAGTACCTCATGGTTTTTTGGTTTAGAGAGAAGAGACGCCTGACCAAGGTGCTTCTTTAGCTCTTGTAGAGCCTGTTCACATTCTTCCATCCATTGGAACTTGTTCCATCCTTTAAGGATTTTAAAGAACGGCAGACACTTGTCATTTGCCTTTGAGATGAAACGGTTGAAGGTTGTGAATCATATAGTAAGGCTCTGTACTTCTTTTGGCTTCTAGGAAACCTCATTTCAATTAAAGCTCTAACCTTTTCAGGATTTGCTTCAATGCTTGTTGGTTGATGATCTAACCAAGGAACTTGCCAGACGACACCACAAAGGCACATTTTAAAGGGTTGAGTTTCATTTAATACCTTCGCAGAATTTGTAACGTCTCATTAAGGTGTGCAATGTGATCTACCGCCTCTAGTTTTTTTACCAGCATGTTATCCACATAGACCTCCATTGTCTTACCAATGAGGTCACAAACATTTTGTTAACCAACCTTTGGTATGTTGCCCCGACATTTTTCAATTCGAAGGGCATTGTCCTATAGAGTAGAGTCCTTTGTTTGTGATAAAAGAGGCGTGTTCTTCATTCGGTAGAAACATGGGGATTTGGTTGTACCCAGAATAGGCATTCATGAAGCTGAGGAGCTGGTGCCCAGCAATTGAGTCCACCGGTTGGTCTATCCTGGGAAGTGGGAAGCTGTCCTTAGGACAGGCTTGGTTTAAGTTTGAAAAGTCAATGCACACCCTCCACTTTCCGTTGTGCTTCTTCACCAAAACTGGGTTAGATACCCATTTTGGATACACAGATTCTCTGATAAAACCATTATCAATCAGCTTCATTACCTTGTCTTTAAGAGCCTCATACCTTTCCGAGTTGAGAGCCCTTCTTTTCCGCATATGAGCTGTAGCTCCTAGTTCGATGTTCAAATGATGGCAACTGACCTTGGGATCGACGCCAATCATGTCGTTGTGTTTCCAGGCGTACACATCCAGGTTTCTGAGCAGGAAATCTTTCAGCCTTTTCTTCATTTCTGAGGGTAGATTGCTCACCACCTGCAAGCATTTCGTTGGGTCCATAGGGTCAGCTGGGAAGATTTCTAATTCTTCCATTGGGGCTGTTTGAGGCTCACAGTCAATAATACGAGGGTCCAGCTTGTCCAAGTTAACGGCATCTTCAGTAGCCTTCCCATGTTCAAGGACTTGTGTTGCTCCGGACATGTCTCCTTCCTCAGTTAGCTTCAGTCATGAGGATGTCTTCCCCTTGTTCTAGAGGAGTCCCTTGTTCAGGGAGTTCGTCCATAACAACGTCAGCAAATATGACACGTGTCCTTGGTTCTGCTTTCCTTAAGGAATTGGAGTAGCATTCCCTTGCTCCTCTCTAATCACTCGAACCATAGCTACGCCTTTCTCAGTTGGGAATTTCAAGCACAAGTGATGAATTGAGGTAATAGCCCATAGCTTTTTCAAGGCAGGTCTTCATAGCACACCATGATAGACAGATCGGTTATCAACTATGAGGAATTCCATGCAATGGCGTGCAATCAACGGTTCCACCCCTATCTCTATTGCCAAAGTGATTTTGCCCCTTGGGATGATACTGTCTTCCGTAAAACCATACAAGAGGGAGTTCATTGGAGTTAATTCATGGTCTACCTTTATTTTGTCAAAGGTAGTACCAAATATTATGTTGATTGAGCTTCGATTATCCACCAACATTTTTTTTCAGGCCATTGCAGGCCACGACGGCCCTTATTACTAAGGCGTTACAGTGGATAATGTACTTCGACTGTATCCTTCTATGTAAAAGTGGTTGGAGGAATCGCTCCTCCGTTCGGAGATTGGTTCACTATGTAGCTTGTCATGGCCGGGTCACTTGCCTTTTTGGAGTAGTTCTTTTGGGAATTTCTTGAATCTCTACGCGTATGCGGACCGTCAATAATTGTATCAATTTCTCGAATAGGCTTTGGTTCACTGTTTGGTGGGGGACCTCGCTTTTGCCTCTGACCCTCTTTGGGTCTTTCAGTGTCGTCTTCCCTTCCTCTTGGATGATCATTTCGATTGGGTCGACGTTGTTCGTTGTTCCGAGGCGTCTGACCCTACCTGTTTGGAACGTTGTTTGAAGGACGTCTTGGATCGTCCTGACAATTTTCTATCTAATGTCCATAGGACTGATGATAAGAGTAATAATGCGGTGCTTTGTTCCTAATTCTAGGTTCAACACTTCGTCTCCTGCCTAGCCCCCTTGGTGGGCGTCTCAGGCTAGGCTCACACTGATGCATTCCAGCACCAAGATTGACTTCTTTATAGGCTAAGGTCGTTACCGTATTGAGTGTGGCTGCAACTAGTTCTTGTCCATGGTTCATTGGGGCTTGACTGTCCATCAAATGAAAGGTAGGACCTTTCCCTCTTTGCATTTGCGGAGGTGGCAAGTCTTGGCTTGCCCTGTTCCTGTGATCTTTTAACTCTTCATTAAGGATTTCTTGTCTTATCATTTCTAACAGGGCGTCATAAGTGGCAGGATACTTGTTTTGTACATCTCTCCAGAAAAGAGAGTTCATGTCCAATCCTTCTCTAAGGGCAGTTAAGGCTTCCCTATTCGTGACTTGTATGCAGTACGTCATCTCATCGGTAAAGCGTGAAATGAAATTTTCAAAGATTCGCTTTGTTGCTACCTTATATCCTGCAATCTTTGGATATGTCTTTTCCCTTCCTTGCCGGTTGCGAAGCGTTTTAAGAAAACTTTCTTGAACTCCGGCCAACTTAGGATGCTCCCCTCTGGTAGCCTGGTGTACCAAATTTCTGCCCCTCCACTTAAGGTCAAGTGGAAGGCTCTACACTTCATGGCTAGTGTGGCCCCTTTCAGATTCATTTGAGTCTTGTAATTGTTCATATGTTTTGCGGGGTTGCCTCTCCCATCATACTTTGGGATTTTAGAGAGTGTGAAATGGTTTAGTATGGGAGCATTTCTTATAGCTTCGGAGAAAGGAGAATGTTCGTCATCATCATTTTGATCACAGGATCTTTGTGGCCCATCTGAATCAGCATCTTCCCCTTAGAGAGCTTGAGGAGGTAATTGGGAGGTTCATGCTTCATTCCTAGCCTGGTCTCGTCTTTCGGGCCTATTTTTAGGGGGTCGAACATGAGGCTTTTCATTGTACATAGGTTGGTCCTCGTTTGGATGATGTTCCTATTGCCTATTCCTAGGCATTGAATGAAGATTGGCATGCCTATATCTAAGCGCATATGGTCCTATCCTATCAAAAACACTTGAAGACCTCTAGGTCCTATCTTCTGGTTCGTAATTCGAAGGAAAACTGAATGGAACTTCATGTGACATTCCTGCAGCATAATTAGTCGATGAATCATCAACCTCTCTCTCCCAAGGAGCTTCCATTCCGCCATAATTATGCCCAGTTTCTTGACTCTGGACCTCGTTGTCCCCTTGGTAAAATGCTGGAGCTTCAGGGAATACATCCTCGGGGGTGGTATACTGCGAAGCCTGATAGCCTCTTTGCCTTAGCATGTTCATCAGCATTTCTTGCATGGCTAGGTTCTGTTGAGTGGTATTCCTCATGTTGGCAGCCATTGTAGCCATTTCCCTAGTGAGCCTGGCTGTGACCCTGTTTCTACCCCTAGAACCTCATCGTCTGCGCATTGGAGGTCGTGGACGGACTGTTGGGGCTGCATGTGAGGGTTCCCCTTCTTCAAGGCGTTCTTTCGTCCTTCTTGGGGACGTTTTTGTTAGTAGAACTCATGTCTCAAATACTTGATATGAATTTTCTTTCATCAAACTCAAAAACGTAACTGGCCTTTTCTCCACGCGTACTCGTGGTTAAATGTAGGAAATTCCCACAGACGACGCCAATCTGTTGACCCCAAAAAATTAACCCAACAGATATCGAGCCCACTCTTCCCATATTAAGTACGGATCTGGCGCGTTTATACCGAAATGAAATTGGTAGTTTGACTGGAATGGATGCGGATGGCACTTTTTAACAAAAGACAAAGATGTTCGGACCTCGACATTTTGATTACAGTGATATTCGCACTATCAAATAACACCTAATCGATTTTCTACATTAAACCTCCATTCTCTGATGGAATATGTGGAAGGATAGATCTAACGTTGAATCATAACACAATTTGTATTGGAATCTTGATGTATTTGCTGTAACGGGTTTCGAAAAATATGTAAATTATTTATTTTCAATAAAGTGGTATCAGA
Organism: Fraxinus baroniana; assembly: GCA_903798355.1. NCBI lineage: Eukaryota > Viridiplantae > Streptophyta > Magnoliopsida > Lamiales > Oleaceae > Fraxinus > Fraxinus baroniana. The sequence goes on from CAIGRO010201367.1 coordinate 12,272, forward strand.
GCTTCTTGAAAAGATGAATAGTTCATTTCCTTTTGTTGTTCCCAAACTTACAAAAGAAAATTATGGACATTGGAGCATATGCATGAAGGTGTTGCTTGGCTCACAGGATGCATGAGAAGTTGTAGAGAAAGGCTACAATGAATTAGAAAATGAAGGAGCTTTAAGTCAAGCTCGAAGGAATGTCTTGCAAAAGAACCGCAAGTCAGATCAACACGCTCTCTCTATTATTCACATGGGCTTAGATGAAGTCACGTTCAAGAAAGTTGCTTATTCAACAAAATCTAAAGAAGTTTGGGACATTCTCGAGAATATTTTCAAGGGAATTGAAAATGTGAAGAAGGTTCGCCTTCAAATCCTTCATGGGGAGTTCGAATCTCTACACATGAAAGAGTCTAAATCTGTTTTTGACATTTCACTAGAGTGCCCTCCATTGTCAATCATATGAAGCGTTACCGGGAGAATATTGAAGAAAGTCGTATAATTGAGAAAATTCTTAGATCGCTTGACTTAAAACTTGAGTTCGTAAGTATTGCCATCGAAGAGTCAAATGATACATTTGATAGAGCCAAGCCATATAATACAAATATCTTTTAGAGAAATTCTTATCTTTTCTCTCTAGCATTTCTTCCCATAATTACTTATTTTCAGTAAAGTTGTATCAGAGCTTTTTGAAAAGATAAATAGTTCATTTCCTTTTGTTGTTCCCAAACTTACAAAGGAAAATTATGGACATTGGAGCATATGCATGAAGGCATTGCTTGGCTCACCGGATGCATGAGAAGTTGTAGAGAAAGGCTACGATGAACTAGAGAATGAAGGAGCTTTAAGTCAAGCTCAAAGGAATGTCTTGCAAAAGTATCGCAAGTTAGATCAACACGTCCTCTATATTATTCACATGGGCTTAGATGAAGTCATCACTATAAAATAAAAGAGCCAAAGAAAGGCGGGACACGTGTCGGCTTCTCCCATCGTCGTAATTCAATTTCTTTTTTTTTTCTTCTTCCACTGTCAACCAACCATACCTCTTCCTGCTTCCTCCATTTTTACACTCAACCGACCATACCTTTTCCTCCATTTCATATCTCTTCCTCCATTATCTCACGCAAGATTCAGGCAAGTCAATTATAATTAATCATTTTTCCGATTTTTGAAAAATGTTTGACGTTTTGTTCACAATCCGGAGATTTTCATGTTGTAAACATATTGAAAATTGATATTCCGGGAATTAAGATGCCGCTATGCATCCTGATTGCAGAAGTTTGTTCATATGAATATATTAAGTCGGCTACGTGAATCTTTATTAAATTTTCGACTATGATTTAGATATGGAGCAAATGAAGGAAAAGTTTGCAAAGTTGCTTATCGGGGAGGATGTGTCCGGTGGGGAAAGGGTATTTCATCTGCTTTGGCACTTTCGAATGCTATCACGAATTTAGCAGGTAATTGGATTTTGAATTTTACATCTTACTGATGTTTGAACAATGCTAAATTAAGCTTTTATTCTTCAATTTCTTTTGTCTTGAGGGAGTTTTTGTATAAGAAATTAGTCGAATGAAAATGTATTGTTACAGAATTTGAATGTAGCACAGCCATTCCTCCTCCATTTCCCACCCTCATGCCTCCGTGCGCACGGGAGGCAAGCCTCGTGCCTCCGGCGCGCACAGAGGCACGGATGCCCCCTGCGCACCGGAGGCACGAGGCTCGTGCCTCCGGTGTGCACGGGGCATCAGTGACCCGTGCGGTGTCCCTGTGCGCTTCCAAGACTGATTATATGGGAAGTTTATGGTCCAGTCCTGGTGATAAATCATATGATGGAGAGGGCTTCGTCTTGTTTTTTTTGTTGTTATTGGTTTTCACATTTGGCCAGCCAATGCCCATGTTTTAAGTCCAAACGTGAAATCAAAACTTGAAATCAATCCCTAATTCCCAAATCTCACCTTCTCCAATCTCTCCCGTCTTCGGCCTTCCGGCGCAGCAGACTCCGAGTGAAAATCTTAGACCAATTCCTTCTCACATTTGCAATCAACATAAGATTCACACTTCCATCTCCAAATGAGCACCACCATCGTCGCCGGAAAGAGTGGAATTTCTGTGCAATGATTCGAGTTGTTCAAAGCTTTCTTCCTCCGTGGGCAACGGAGGCACGGCCGTGCCTCCGTGTTCTCCGCGCCCATTCCACCTCTTGAAGAAAATGAGAAGACCACTAAATCTAAGAAATTCAAGCTCCAGAAACGCCATTCAGAGCTCCAAGAAATCGAACTCGTCGAGTCATGGATCGAGTCGGGCAAACCGAATTCCGGGTACAACTTGCTCTCCTTATCTCCATTACCTGAAAAGTCTCGAATTGAGACTGAAATTCGACTGAAATTTAGAGCTGGCATTGTACAGTACATAAGAAAATATTGATGGGGGCATACGAGTAAATTTCTGTGATGGAATTGTTTAAAAATTAAAGCTGCAGTTACTTTCACCTCTCTGTTAGACAAGCACATGTGCATTCTGTTTCTCACTTCTCATCCATGCTAAAATTTATCGGGGATTCTGTAACCTATTCCTAGAAGTCTTTCATTCAAAACCAATTTTATGAGAGATATTTCTTTGAGTTCCTCAAGCTATAACCTGTTAATTGTTTAAATATCTCTTTTCTAAAGTTTACTATGTAGCTAGCAATTATCTGAATAGAACTTACTGCAAAATAGACAATTTTGACTAAGAGAAGTAGAGGGTTGGAGCTCTATGATATATTTGACTGAGGAATTGAATTGTGAGAGTAAGAAATGAAGTGGAGAGGGATATGTGGTGAACAGAGGCAGTGGAATGGGAGCTTTGTACATTAGCAGTGATAAGACCTTGTAGTTTCAGTTTTCTCATTGCTTCTTTTGTGGTCCTGGGTAAGGTTCTGATGAGGGTCTAGCCTCATCTTTTTGCCTTATTGATGACTATATCAAAACCTCAGAGAGTTGCATTATGTGTGAATCATGTTGTATCCTTACTTTGGGTGCTTGATATAGCCAAATGCACTTTGCTCTTTTAGATTTTTGACTTCTTCTGGTATTAGACTGATAAAATAAGGGCATATTGTGGTGGATCATTTGCATCCTATTCTTTGTATATATGTTGAGTCAATGCAAGGGGATATCATTATGTATGAAGACTTAAAAAAATTGAGGGATTGCCTAAAATATCGAATGTGAGCATATAGATGACACAGCTGGTTCTGGTTTTTGATTTTTAAAGTTTTCCATTATTATTATCGAGATGTATTATAGTTTAAACGATCCCCGTCAGTCCTAATTTGATTTAGCCTTCTTAGATTCACAAGTGTGGCAAAAAGTTTACATTGTTGAAGTTCAATCTCAATGCCGGTTTACATTTGAAAAGTTTTTCCATTTGAAATGATTTCCATTTTATATATACTGTAGGTGGTTGTTCAGAGACCACCAATTTAATTTGAATGTACGAAGAGCCCAGCGTCTTCAAACATTCTTCATTCTTCAGAGAAGTAAGATAGAAACAGGTTAGTGTAAATTTAAAGAGTTAATCACATTAAACTGCTTCTTCTCAGTGTACACGCTCATAATTTAATGTTATAAATTATGAAAGAATAAATTTGTACTATTGTTTCTCTTGGAACCTACTTGTTTGCTGATTTTATTTGTGTTATTTAACTATTGTTGCAAGGGGCATGGCGAAGAAGAATAAATATTCGAAAAGAAAAGCTAGAGATGGAGATAGAGCCACAGCTGATGGATTTACTTATGATATTATATCTGATAAAAGTAAGTTCTTATGAAACATTATCTATTGTCTATTTAAAAGTGCTGGAAAATTTCTCAAAACATGGGAAAAATATATTATTTTTATTGGTTAATTTTGTACTTGAAACAAAACGAGCAAGGGAAAATGTCTTGGTAGTTGGGAAGATTCAAATTTTAAGAGGAATCGCAAGAGGTTTGTTAGGCCCATTTGGCAGGGCTTTTTCTTATTTGTTGATTGTAATACCCTCTTCCAATTTTCAGTTGTTAATCCACAGTTATTTCTTTATTTATTTTTTAAAGTCTGATTGTGAGGACTTAAATACTGCATGGAATAAGAGTCTTTTGTTCCTACCAGGTTTTCGAACAATCATTTCGAATCTTGTTAATATCCCCTTTGGTCTCAAACCTATAGGCGTGGAGTTGAACTCAACGGCATTTGAGGGTTGCCTTTTACTTGCCTTTTTTCATTTTTTTTTTCCCACTTCTTGGTCTTCCTGGTATGTGAAACAGTTCATAAAATGGTCAAGATCCACTTAACACTTATAGATGACATCAGAGCAGCTTCCATTTTGATATTTCCTTGTTAATATATTGATGGATAATCAGGTCTTGTTTTGACAATGAAAATTGAACCAGATGTTGCCTCAAGAACATTTATTAAAGATTTGAACATCATATGCAGATCATAACGATCTTTATCCCAAATTTGATGCTTCTGTTCTAAACTTCCAAGTTCTTAGACTTTGAAGTCGGATACTGACACTAACTGTAAATCAGATTATGATCTGGAACGAAAGAACAGAATTTACGTTTGACAATGACAAAGGTATGATAAGGACCAGGAAAACCCAATTTAGACGTATGAATGTGCAGCCCAACCCATTGTACACCTCTACCCGACTGCTGTTTTATGAGAGTGAAATCATATTTGCGTGTGAAAATTATTTTGATGACAAGATGTTTGTTGAAATGACATATCATTCTCTGCTTGGTCTGATGTTTGAAGTTTTCATCTTGAGGAAAGAGATTGTGATCCAGAGAATGATTTAAACAAGATTTTTTGGTAAGTAAATGGAAACTTTTCCTATGAATCAAAGGTATAGCGGTTGGATTTTTTTTTTTGAAAGGTTATAGCGGTTGGATTTTAGTGTTTGCAAACACCCATAGGTGTTTTTAAATACAACACGCATGAGCACGAATCTAACCTTGGGTGGAAATCAGTTTGAAGTCTAGAAAGAATGTTCAAACTGGAAAAGCTAATAATATTTTCTAGACAAGTGATACCTTGGAGCTAAAACTCTTATGAAGTTGCTGAAGAACTATTCAAGAAGCCAAGAGGTTCTTCATTTTTGTTTTCAGTCTTTCCTGCATTTTTTACTTGTAGTATGGCTAACTATGTATTCTCCTATATTTTCTATTTTTGTATTCGTATGATTTTGTTCCATGCCTTCCTTTACCCAATTTGTTGCAAACTCTCGTTGATAGGGTCAATTCGTATTATCAGTGCATTACCTATAACAAGAGAGATCATTTTTTGCAAAATAAGATATTCTGTACAATTCTATGTTTGCCCTTTTTTAATGGAATATAATTGATTTTTTTTTTTTTACTTGAAGATATGTGGTGTGTTTATATCACTTGATTACTAAAAACTTGGATCCATTTCATTAACAAATATAAATTATACTTTTCTTTTGATCTTGACTTCTATTTTTGGCCTACCATTCCGATCTTCAAATTACTTTTGTTTCTTGCAGTTTAAGCCATGTTTGAACTTTACGATTCAATGGAGGGGGCAACAAAGTAGGATCTTCTTGGTTTCAAAACATTAGATACATTAAAGCAAGTGATAGGCTAATCCATATTCAAACAACCAACACATGCTGCTCCAGTGATATCTACCCTTCAAGTTAGCCACTGATTTCAGTTCTTTCTCGCTTCTCAGTATTTTTCTACAATGCGATCAATATTAGGAATGGTTAACTACATTTAGAATAGGTTCCTTGTTATCAAGACTTAACTCGAGAGAGGAAGTGCCAGAAAATGAGGGATTGTGGACGACATGCATGTAAGCGTCGCTGTTGTGATAGGGACTGCCCTCCTTCCTCTGAGGTTTGTGTCGCTGTCTTCTTTATGTTCCAAAAGTTTTTGAAATAATAGCTGATGTCTTAATAGTGTATTGTTGCTTTGGAGATGCAGATTTGTGATCTGATGAGTTCTGTGCAATGCTTGGAACAGAGTTTCGTAGGTGAACTATTTCAAAGTTCGTTCACATATTTTTCTTATAGAGGTGCTTGTGCTCCATGCCCATTGATGGTCTTTATCGCATGTTCATGTGGAGGTTAGCATTCATTGGTGTGCTGAAAATTGAGCTAATACTTTTTGTGCTATTGATAGAAAGTGTAGCCAGTGTTTGAATACTTTCCAAATCCCTTATCACCCCTCAAGACTTGAACTGTGATTGCTTGACAGTGTATGATGACTTACCCACTGGTTCCAACCAAGTGTTGGTCTCTTGCTATGGTGGTTGTTAAGTTACTGAGAAATACGTGAAACTCCTCCATGCACTCATGGGCTAAGAAAGTAGGGTATAGCCAGTGTTCAAATATTTACTGAATCCCTTTCAGTGTCATCTCTTGAGACTTGAACTGTGACTGCTTGCCAGTGTTTGATGACTTACCCACCGGTTCCAACCTCTCTTGATATGGTGGTTTTTGAAGTTATTGTGAAATACACGAGAATCCATGCAATCTGGCCAAAGTTATGCTTTGTTAGATATAAGCCTTTGCACTCTGGCCAAATTTATATTTTGTTAGATATAAGCCTTTTTCTGTTCGTCCTGACCTATCATGCATATCAACTATGGTTCACTTGGGTTTTTGCAGATGGTAAGACCTAAATTGCATTGTTTGTTTTTCATGAGTTATGCATTCTGTTGTGTTTCATGATAAGTGAATGAGCGGAACATATGATCAGGATTTGATGTTTGGTTTCAGATTGCAGTTATACGACTTGGTTGAGCACAAAGTTCAAGGAGATGGAAACTGTCAGGTCAATTGATACATCTTTT
>CAIGRO010201402.1:0-10812 GCA_903798355.1 Fraxinus baroniana
ATCCGTTTGTAAAAGTCTTTAGCAAAGAAATTTAAGGCTTCAGCGATGGAAATTTCCGTCTCTGAAGCCGCATTTTCTAGTAGTGACCATGCACGCAAGTCTAGTTTACCAATAAAATGTTTCTGGTCCTTTCATTGGGGGCTTGATTTCTTGCTAGCATCTTTCACACTGAAAAATTGTTAAGCAGACATATACAAAATAAAAAAAAAAAGTAGAAATTGATTAAATAATCCTATTTTCACTTTTCTCACCATGCTGGATAAAAAAATATTTCTATCGAACCATATCTCCATGTTAGATATAATATTATTGTATAATATTTAGTTTATTTAGCTTCCTTTTTTGTTTACTTTTCTTGTAATATATAAAACGTGTACGTTTCATTAGAAAAACCTAGTTTTTTTAGGGTTCAATAGATTATTGGTTTTTCGTTCTTTCTCCTTCTTTTCTCTTCTTTGAATTAATTCACTATATTGGTTCAAGGTATTTCATATTGTTAACATGGTATTAGAGCCCAAAATTTTGTATTGAAGTTGATTCTTTCCTCTCAAACTATTTTGTGCAATTGAAATCCTTACCTTTGTTTCTTCTCATCTAGAAATCCACATTAACTTCCACTTGCATTGTTTTGCTTGTATAGTGGCTGTCTAAATCATTTGAATTTTGTGGACGGTGATTTCTTTGAATTGTAGCAACTTTTGGTCAACCGAATTTGGTGCGGTGAACATGGACAACTGAATTCGTTTTCACCTATTTTTTGGCAACTTCTCACCATGGGCCTGTTTGGGTTTGATTAAAATCTAATTTTAATCTAAGTCAAACAATCAATATTAAACACATCTTTCATGGGTCACACATCTTTTCAACCACACATTTCAAATACTTCTATCACAATCCACTAAAAATCTAATTTCAATCTCTACTAAACACCCTCCATATATCTTTTTTGTCCAGAGATCAGTTTGGGATCAATTTCGACCGTAATAATTTCGTTTTCACTTTCACATCTCCAATTTTTTTTTTCTTTGGGTAGCTTCAAAGATAGTGTGTTCTGATAAGGTTCTAATTGTTTGGTGGTATCATTTTGATTGTATATGTACTTTGTCGTAGATTTTGGTGGGAGTTAGTGGCAGTGCGTTGGTTTTCTTAGATTCGTGATTTCTTTGATTCGTAGTTGATTATTTATTGATTCTATGATGGCAATTGAAAGAGATGATTCGCTTCAATCCATTAGTGGTCAGACTAAATGGTAAAAAATATTCATATTGAAAAAGATTGTGGGGGCTATGTTAGTGGAACTATTGTAAAATCTAAGAAAACTGCTAAGAATTATTTAACAGAGTTGGATAATTGGGAGTCAAACAATGCAAACATTCTCACTTGGATTATTGGTACACAATCAGCCAAGTTTGAAACAGCAAAGGAAATTTGGGATAACTTTCAGAAGTTATACACTAAGTCAAACTTTTCAAAGCAATATCAGTTGGAGATTGATATACGGGCTTTGCAACAGGAGAATATGAGTATTCTCGAGTTTTTCGCCGCTATGAATTCAATTTGGGATGAGTTAGCTCTTACAGAATCAGCATGACTGAAAGCACGTGGAGTTCAGTTTTTTTTTATGGCACTTCGCAATGATTTTGAGGGACTTAAAAGCTCGACCTTGCATCGCACTCCACTTTCCTCAGTTGATTTGGTGATTAGTGAACTTGTAGCTGAGGAAACACGTTTGAAATCGCTTGCATGGAAAGTATCTCTTCCTCTATCTAGCACATCAGTGTTGGTTGTACTCTCTCGACCATCTACACATAATCAGAACAAACGTTATATGAGAGTTGCTAGTGATGAGTGTAACTTTTACGAACAAAATGCACATTGGAAGTCTCAATATCTTTAACTATTGAAGAAGCATAGCCACAACCACAGCAGCGATCCTATCGTCCCAATGCTAACATAGCTGCCATCATGCCATCTAGTGACTCATCTGTAGTTGGAGCACCACCTTTCTTGAGTCCCATGTTGACTGATTTAGCAAAGTAGTTTCAGAAGTTCTTAGCCACACAGCCACATGCTATGTCAGTCTCTATTCATATAGGTTTGTCATCTCAGAGTTATTCAGGTATTACTTCCTCGTGGATCTTTCACTCAGGAATTTCCAAACATATGTCGTCTAACTTAAAATTCTTTTATGATTTGTATCCAACTCATCTATGTCTGTTATGACTGCCGATGGTACACCATTGCCTTTAGCAGGTGTTGGTTTTATTAACACAAATAATCTGACTCTTTTAGATGTCTATTATGTTCCGACTCTTACCTTGAATCTTATTTCAATTGGTAAATTGTGTTATTCTGGATACTTGGTTCAGTTTCCTTCTACTGCTTGTCATGTGTAGGATCCTCGATCTCAGAAGCTAATTGGGATAAGCCATAGAAAATGAGGGTTATATGTACTGGACAACCTAAGACCATCATATGTTGCAGTCTCTGGTGTTAACTTGTCGTATGTTTGAATTTATCGTCTTCTAGTTTTTATCTGTAGCATTCTCGCATTGGACATATTTTCACTAGTCGTTTAAAATTTTTAGTTTATAAAGGTCAATTGGGAGAGTTGAAACTTATGACATTTCTGATTGTAGTGGCTGTAAATTAGCTAAATTTTCTACTTTATCTTTTTCTCGAAGTGTTTTTCATTCTATTGCACAATTTGATCTTATTCACTCTGGTGTATGGGGACCTGCTCCTATTGCTACAAAAGGAAGGTTTATATATTAAGTATCTTAATTTGATGATTTTAGTCGTTATTGTTGGGTTTATCTTATGAAACGACGATATGACTTTCTTTCCATTTATCGTTCTTTTAGAGCACTTATTAAAACTCAAAACTTTGCTGTAATTAAGTGCTTTTGATGTGATATGGGTGGAGAGAATACTTCAACTGATTTCTTTGAATTGCTTGATCTTGATGGCACAATTTATCAAACCTCATGTACTAACACTCCACAACAAAATGGTATCACTGAACGAAAGCATGCACATTGTAGAAATTGCTCATTCCTTTCTCTTGTCTGCCAAAGTTCCTAGTGAATTTTGGGGAAAAGCAGTTCTCAATGTTGTTTCTTTAATTAATAAGATTTCATCTTTCTACACTTCAGGTTTATCACTGATAAGTATAGTTTATACACTTATTTGTGACCGTAAATTATGATATTTTATTCTCTTTTGGATTAAATTCTACCTAATTTGTGTTATATTGGGTTTTGTAGGTAAAAATTTATGCTTGATGAAGAATTGAAGAAAAGAATGCAAAAGTGGCGAAAAATAGCAAAATCCAAAGATGAATTCCTTGGAGAGAAATTATATATTAAATGGGATGGAGTTAACGGGCCTCAATGGATTTACATTGAGAATTTTAATTGGTGGCCAAAATTAAAACCTAGATATATAAGGAGGAAAAACACGAAGAAAAGGACGGAGAGAGACACAGTAGAGGATAGGAGGATTCACGGATAGACGGCACTCAGAAGAGGAGGACAGAAACCATAAAGAATTGTGGCTGCCACAGGAAATAAAAGAGAAAAAACAGAAGAGAAAGAGAAGAGAGATAAGGAGAAAGAAAGGTCAACGCAGAAGGAAGAAAAAAAACGTGCACAGAAGAGAAAGAGAAAGAAAAGAAGAAAAGAAAGGAAAACTAGAAATTTTCACGTTTGATCAATTTTTGGTGATTTCTTTCCACTTTTGCGCGTTTTTATTTTTTCAATATGAATAACTAATTTTTATATTGGGGAAAACAATATAGTTGACCTGTGATCCTTTATTTATTTTTTTAAATTCAAGATTTCTCTGATTTATTTATGTGTTGATTTTATTATGAGTTTAATTCATTAAATTACATAATCAATAATTTGATGATTATGTGAGCCTCTTACAAATCGAGAGGTGAGTTTGAGATTTAGACTATATAATAAAATCCAGTAAATTAGTGTAACGTGTAGAGATACATATACTAATTATTGCGGTCATAATATGAATTCTTAGAACTAGTATTTCGTTTAACTAAAATTAATTCACATAGAGATATGAAATTTAATTAATTAAATAGGCTCAATGAGAACTCGAGAGGAGTAAATTGAAAATAATAGAAGAATTCGATCGAACACTATATTATGTTATGAATTTTGAATTAAGAATAAAGGTGATCAAATAGATGAAATTGTNACTAGTATTTCGTTTAACTAAAATTAATTCACATAGAGATATGAAATTTAATTAATTAAATAGGCTCAATGAGAACTCGAGAGGAGTAAATTGAAAATAATAGAAGAATTCGATCGAACACTATATTATGTTATGAATTTTGAATTAAGAATAAAGGTGATCAAATAGATGAAATTGTTATGCTCTAATATTCATCACATATTTGAATTTTCAATTATTCATTGTTTGCAATCATTTTATATTTTCCATTAGTTAAAAATATTTAGGAAAAATAATTACAGTCATCATAATTATTTATTTATTTTTGTCAAATAGAAGTTAGAAATTAAGTCGTGGGAATGATAATCCGGACTCAAAGGTCCACTCTATTACTTGCTACGATATCGTATACTTGCAATATAAAAAAATGAAACAAATTTTTGGTATTGTTGTCGGGAACTATTTACTTTTAGTCTTAGTTTATTTTATCTTTAACTGTTATTTGATTTGATTTTACTTTCTTTATAAAAAAAAAAAGTGTTCATTGTATGCATACCCAAGAAGACGATCTTGAACCGTTTGACTCGAAAATAGAACGTTCTTTCAGACGAAGACGCAAGAACAACAACATCAAATGGCTGACAGTCAAAATATTCATATTCTTATTCAGCCAATTGGACAAGTGGCCGCAAGCGTAGCGGCACTTCCGAATCAGCAGCAGGAGCGAGGGAAAATAAATGAAGGAGACTTGCCCATTTCAATGTTCTTGACGCCATAGCTGCGCCTGCGCGTTCGAGTATTGTGTATCCATATTTTGGGGTAAATAATTTTCAAATAAGGGTAGAGTGGATCAATTTGATGAGCAGCACTCTCCAATTCTACGGGCTACCTCATGAAAATCCGAACACACATATCTCCAGATTTCTCAGAAATTGTCAGAATTTCCATGCTTCGGGGGTTAATGAAGACAATATTAAGTTGAGATTATTTCCATATACACTGAGGGATGCTGCATTAGAGTGGTTAGATGCCGAACCTCATGGAAGCATTACTATATGGGAAGAACTGATCAGAAAATTTTGCAACAAATTCTTCCTACTGGCAAAAGTAGCTAAAATCATATTGGAAATTCAAACTTTCCAACAGAAAGATGGAGAGAGCTATCACGAGACATGGAACAGATTTAAAGAGGTGATGCAAAAGTGTCAAAATCATGGAATCACAATAGGTAATCAAGTGCAGTACTTCGACACTGGACTCTCACCACTGTCAAATCTCAGGTGGATTCCTCTGCGGGTGGATCGATCATAGGAAAATCAGTACAACACACCTTATATTTATTTTAGTTAATTGCCACTATACATTCAATGTTTTCATCAGAAAGAGTGGTACCACCGAGAACATCTGGGATGTATGAATTGGATAGCACAACATCTATGAATGCGCAAATAGTAGCTTTGATAAAGCAGGTAAAGCTATTGGTGAAATCACAAACAAGATGAGCATACGCAGTGATAGGTGGTCCATCATGTGAAAATTGTGGAGCTAACCATTTGACAGGAAATTGTATGTCTATAGGCTTTCCCGAGGAACAAGTCAACTTCATTCAAAACGGGTTCCACAATTTTAACCCATATTCGCAAACATATAACCCAGGATAGAAACAACGCCTTCAGATGGTCAGAGAACCAACAAGGGAATGATTCAAATAATTCCCAACAGGAGCATAAACAAAGTTTGGGGGAGATGTTTCATCAATATGTACCAAAAACAGACAAAATATTCCAACAGATTGATACTAATTTTCAAAATCAGCAAGCATCTATCAAGAAGTTGGAGATACAGATTGATCAAATAGCTCAACAACTGGCAGAACGACCACATGGATCATTGCCAAGAAATACAATGACAAATCCTAAAGAGCAAGTGATTGCAATAAAGGTGGTGAAAAACGATCCACCCAGGACTCCTGTAAAAGTTAAAGTATATGTACATCTACTTTCATTCCCCCAAAGACTTCGAAACAAGTCAATGGAGGAAAATATTCATGCTATAACTACAAGGAGTGGGGCACAATTACCAGAGATTACTAAGAAATGACCAGAAAGAAAAGAGGACCGGGAAGGTGTTGATGAAGTTATAATGGAGAAAAAAAAATCTGCACTCACCTCAATTGAGAATAAAAAAAAGTACAGAAGCATCCACTGTCAAGGTACCAAGTCCAATTAAGGATTACGTGCATCACATTCTTTTTCCTCAAAGGCTCAAGAAGAATAAACAAGATACAAAATTTTAAAATCTTCTTGATGTTCTCAAGAAGTTCCAGATCAATATTCTGTCAATTGATGCGATATTACAAATTTCAAGCTACACAAATTTTTTTAAAGAGACGTTGACAAAGAAAAGAAAGCTTCCAAAGTTTGAAATTGTGGCATTAAAGGAGGAAATTAGTGCAAGAGTGCAAAACAAATTGCCTCCCAAGTTGAACGATCCAGGAAATTTTACTTTGCCTATTTCAATTGGAAACTCTTGTGCTATTAATGCATTTATGACACGGGTGCTAGTATAAATATAATGTCATATTCTATTGACAGAAAATTGGGATTGGGTGAAGTCAAATCAACATCAATAAAGCTACAGCTAACTGATACAACAATCTCAAAGTCACATGACAAAGTTGAAGATGTGCTCATAAAAGTAGAGAATTTAATACTTCTGGTGGACTTCATTGTGCTGGACATACCAGAAGATCGCAATGCCCAAGTTTCACTCTAACTTTTATGAATTTTTTTGGCACTGATACTGATCTCTTTTAGGATGCAAATTATCCCTACAAACATAAAAAAATATAAAATGATTGCAACGCCCAAGTTTTACTCTAATTTTTATGAATTTAATTAATTTTACTATCGATTTCTTTTGTAAAATAATAAATAATGTAATCTCTCCATCTCATTTATATATGCTGACTTTATTTATTTTTTTGTTTCAATTATATAGTCATGTTTCTTTATTGAGAATATTTTGTTTTGTTTGTTTATTAATATACTCTTATATTTAACTTATCTAGCTATAACCAATTTTTTCCAATTTATTATTAGTCGTTGATGGTTAAATAAATGTAAATTAGGAAAGTTTTTTTTGGCAAAAAATACTTTTTCAATAACATTAAATAAGATTTATTAATCCGTGTGAAAAACAAAACCAAACTATATAAATGGAACGGATGGAGCATTACAAACCTCTATTGTTATAAAAATAACTTTTGAATCAATTAAAAACACTAAATCATGAATGTATAGAAAGTAAGTATTTAACTCTAAAATCGTTTATATTATTTTAGTTTAGATAAAACTAAAATAAAATTACAAAATATAATGGTTTAAACTTGATATAAATATTTTACTCTAAACAGATAGCGAAAAACACTAGGTAATTAATATTATAAATATAATGAATTATTTCCAAAAGCTAAATAATTAATTTAGAATCAGTTGTAAGCTTTTCTTGAAACTCCATGGTGACAGACTCGTCGAACCATGGTTAGATACTACACAATTGTCCCAGCTGAGAGCAGCACCAACCTCAGAGTACATGTATTGTCATACCTTTATTTATTGCAAAGCTGTATGAGTGATTTATTAGTAAGTAATAACATGAACAAATGCATTATTCCTATCCTTTGTTTTATTATATCTCATTTTCAAAATCCACATCTTTAGCATGTGTTTGAGCCCTATTCTTTTTTTTTTTTTTTGATAATGCATTTTGTAATAGTGAATTTTTGAAGATGTGTGATTAAAAATTAGGAAATGTTTCAAACTTACATGCAAAATATTTTATTGTGAGAATGTATGATTGAAAATAAGTTTGACAAAAAATGAATTTTAAAATAATAAGAATCAAACAAAGGCATAATGAACATCTTAAATTAAAGAATCAACATCTTTTATCTTTGGGACCTCGAATCTCACTACAATGTACTGTATGAGCTACAAGTATCAATATATTTAATGGGAAAAATTGTAGCCACGGTATCAAACCTTTCATATTTTTGCAGACTTTGTCTAAACCTTTGATTTGTGTCACCCACGGTATCAAACATTTAAACAATTCGCACTCGAAGTCCAAATTGACAGAAACCGTTAGTTTGACCGTTGTTGACCAAAAATTAAAAATCTGACCAATTGTTGACTAATTATTAAAGGGCAAAATGGTAGTTTTTCCCTTTTTCATATAAAAAAACTAGAATCAAATAATTAAAACAAACACCAAAACCTATGTCGTCTTCTCCAACCACCCCTAACCAAATAATTTGGACTTCGAGTGCGAATTGTATAAAGGTTTGGTACCGTGGGTGGCACAAATCAAAGATTTGTGTAAAGTCTGTAAAAATATGAAAAATTTGGTACCATGACTACAATTTTCCCTGTTTAATGACATGCAAACCTTCTAGAGCTTGTAGGTCTGTTGTTGACCATTGATATTCAAGTGGTCACAATACTATATGAATGCGGTTTGTCGGAATTGGACCTCGTCGTTGTCCATCCTACGCTTCCCTGCCAAAAGGCCTTAACCCACCAACGTGAGTACCTATTTTTAGTCGTGGCTCGTAAGTACGCTCAAGCCCGTGAATACTTACGCTCGTAAGTACGCTCAAGCCCTAACCCACCAACTTCATTTTATTTTATTTTTTTGTAATTCGTAATTTTTTATGTTATTTGAATCCATGTTTTCACTATTGTTTCTATTATGAAACATTAATCCTTAAAATCATAATAGTTATATGAATCTAACAAAAAAATATATTCTTTGGTCTAAAAGAAAAGAAGAAACAAAAGTCAAAAAAAAAAGGTTTTGTCAGGAGGTGAAATATTTTTTTTGGCACAAAAAAATAGAACAAGTGGAGAAGAAGTGAAAATGTGGAATTTCTCAAGTAATTTTTGTTGGGAATTTATTTAATCATGTGCAACGAAAAATAAACAAATTTCAATTCCCACCAAAGATATTATTTGTATTTCGATAGAAACTGTGATATGAATTATATATTTTGTATAATTTGCAAACTCCTTTGCTGATCTTAGAATACTACCAATCACGATCTACAATCTACAACTGTCCAATTGTCATGCCTCCAATGAAAATCCACATATGAAAGTTTTTCTTTTCACATGCTAGTAAGATAATTAATTGTGTTCTATTTTTCTAAAACTCTAATAGCTTATTAATATATGTCTAAGTGTGTTTGGCCCGTTTCTTAAACTTAATCTGATCCAATATTTAATTAATTAATCCAATTAACTAACTCGGACATATTAAGAAGCAACTCAATTCATTAATTATACAACACTTGTTAATTAGTTAATATTGAAATTCATTCTTCTAGTTCTCCTTTTGTGTGTGATCATTTAGGTTCTGATCACGATACTCAACGATATGAATTATTATTTTTATCTAATCAAAATCGATAAATTAAAATACCTATTTTAATTTATTAACAATTCACATCAATCGTCCCAAATGATATCTAACAATGTGTTAGGATAATACATGTGACGAAAAATATCGTGTGTTACAATAGAATCAAACTTGTTCGTTTACCATAAAATTATAATCTTTTCCTCAATTTAATCCAATCAATTACAAAATATAGATATGTGTCAATCTTAATTATCAATCACATCTTTCATCCTATTATTAAGCCAATGTAAGTAAAAAAACTCTTTTTTTACTTATGATTACACCTTAGCTAAGGATTTCGTTATCAATTTAACTGAATGAAATGTAAATCATAATCTTCTATTATATAAATGACAAATTTTCTATTGATCATTTACAACTTTCGTATGATTCTTGACATACCTGAACAATGTTGTATTAGCAACCCTTGGCAGAGCAACATCATCAAAGTATGAATGTCCTCATAAAATGTAGAAAGACCAATTTCACTACCGAACGTTAAAGATTAACAACCGTCACTCAAATAATTATCTATCTGGAATCTCTCCAACGTGTCTCCAATGTTTTGTTCTATAACAAAATATTCACGTGTTCATTTAAATGTTACTACTCTTTAACTTGTGAGGTCATCTACTTACTTCACAAGTAAAAAATGTCATACATGGTTATCTATCCGTAATAACGATATCCGCATCTCGTTATTACTTACGACCATGGATGATTTAAGATTCAATTATATGTAATTTGTATCTCAAAATCACAACTCTTTGTGATTAGCAAATTACCAAGACTTGAATTTACGGATTTTGTTATTTAATTTATTAGAATATTAATTCAATTAAATAATAGATCTGTCATAAATAACATGCATCGATTATATATTAAAAGTGTTTATGTCCACAATTGATTGGATTAGGGCATACCGCTTACAATTTTTATTAAGCGTGTTTGAACTTATGAATCAAAAGTTATACGCTTCTGAAATTAAGTAGTATTTAAGCGATAGATTGCTACATTTTTGGCCTTGTTATTTAATTATAATATAAATATTTTGAATTATCCAATTGTTGTGATTAGTTTAACTTTTATCAAATCCTTCATAGATCCAGTCATGCTTCTTGTATCGTTATATTGAACTAATTGTTGAATTTTAAT
>CAIGRO010201421.1:0-10725 GCA_903798355.1 Fraxinus baroniana
CTTGTTAACGAACCGTACATTTGCGCTGATTTAAAAAGAACAAATATTTTTGTGAACAACATACATATAGCTATTGAAAAGATGTTATTTTCTAATTCTAGTTATAAACTAGGGAGAAAACTAGAAAAGTCAATAGACTTTTGTATTTTACTGAGAACCAATACCCATATTTATAGGGAAGGATTATGGATACAATGATAATAATTCTAGGGCTGTAAGGGTACAATTGTTATTCACTAATAATTTACCATTTATAACACTCCCACTTGAATAACACATTACAAAATATATGTCATGTGAAAACTTTGTAAAGAAAATTTAGTGGGACAAAACTTGATCGACAGAAAATGAGTACAGCTGTTCCCCTGATTTCAATTTTTGTATCAATTCATCTTGTTTTGTACGTCAATGTCTTCAAATAAAATCGTCTTTTTGAGGGTAAATGTCTTGTATCTTATGAACATTTACTACATAAAGAATATGCACTGTTAAAACATTATTAGGAAAAATCCAGTGGGAGAAATTCTAATGAAGCAATAAGAGTGCATTATTTTTTTAGTACGCTATAAAAATTGTCTTGTTAAAAACCTTGTCAGAAAAATTCAATGGGATAAACATTGGCAAGGGAAAAAAAAAATACAACGCGTATTCACTCCCCCTCATGATAAAATCACTTGAATTATTCTTGAAGCATATTAAATTTATATAAGATAAGTTGATTATAATCACATTTATTAAATGCATATCAAATTTCATGCGTTGTCACGCTAACAAAGTAGAGACTTGTGATTAATTCCACCACATGTTAACTTATCTATTTATAAAAGTATTTGCGAAATTCGTTACGTAAAGAGTCGTACATTTCATATTACGATTTTACTTTTTCCATTTTCATTTTGCATAAAGTATACACCTTTCGGCGTTTAGACTGTAGATCCAGAAATTTCAGGTTACTCTAGCAAATTCAATTTTACTAGGATCGGTCTAGAAACTTCAAGTTTCTCTAATAAATTCTTTTATTAGGATCACATCATTTTATTTGGGTAATCAGTACTTTGATTGATGACGAATTTATTTAGATATTCTCGCTACTCATAATATGAATTTGTATATTATGTTCAAAAATATTGTTGATAACCTTCTAATTTTGATTCTATTTATTTCTTCATAATGACATTACTTATTAAAATATCTCAAATTTTAATATTACAGTTACTTGAACCTCTTTTGGTATGTTATAATTTGTTATGTCTAAATACTCATATATGCCTCCTTAATGAGATAATTTTTGCTCATTGCTCCATTTTCGTTAGGAGATTTTTATATTAGATATGAATACCATCAAGCTACAGATTGCTATAGATATATCAAATATAATGTTAACAAATTGTCTTCCTAGAACATCAATTCATGCTGGAGCCTTTAAAATTGGCGTGTGAGATATTAGTAATGTCTTTGGTTAGTAAATGAATCTAAATAAATTATCTTTCAAACTTTTGGTTCGAATTATCTTTTGCGAAGATTTAGATAATAATGAATTTGTACATTATTTTTAGTTTCTTAATTTCTCCCGTAATGTTGAGAGAATTGTCCATCAAATTGATAATCAGTTTTATTGTATTATAAAATATCACCCGTTTAGAATAAGGGTTCAAACAACACATTTATTCTCAACATTATTTACTTTTCATCTCAATACAATGTGGTGGATTAATTGAACTATTAAATAATCTAATGAAGGAGTTAGGTTCTAACCATAAGCTAATTATAACAGGGAGAACTATGATAATGTAATAACATCCCTTAATCAGAAATAAGAAATACTTTGTTCTCAATTAATTGGAGGTGTTTAATAAACAATAGTGGTAAATCACTTATCGACATAACAACTAAAACTTATTAAAATGTTGAGATTTAGGATTACCAACATTAAAAAGAAACGTCGTCTTGATTGCCTAGTCCGAAAATTATACTTACATCAATTTTGCAAACTTTAGGTTGCAAATACAATGCAATCATTAGTATATGTATCAAATCTATTAGATATAAATAATTTCTAGATGGTTAACGTGGTATGTGACGGTGCCCAATTTATCACCATAATTAATTTTCAAAACTATAGGAAATTCAGTTCTTATTTTAGCTAGTCATTTTTAATGATTAATTGTCTATAAAGAAGATAAATAATACATAGGAATTCATTGGATTAAAAAATCTCCTAATCTTTCGTTGAATGTCCATTAGAGTTTTAAATTTTACATCATTATTGATCCAGTGATGGCCAATTGGTCATGCAAAAAAAAAAAAAAAAAAAAAAACTTCTAGTTCAATGTAAGATATAATTCAATTATTTAATTTTGAATAATATGATTAAGCATTATATAATCATATCATAGCAATTAAGTAAACAGACTAATCATGTCAATATGACATGAGTTATATATGTTTTCTTTTAGGGATAAACATGAATTCAAAATGTTACAATTCATGCTCTTCAAGAACGATAAATTAATATATCAATATTCGTCCAGAATTTTTAAGAATATAATTCATGCTCTTCAAGAACGATAAATTAGTATTTTTCTTGAATATTAATAATATAGGAAATTATTTTCCTTTAAAAATTATAATCGAATATTGAGTTGTTTACTTTGTGCTTCTTTAGGAACACAACGAAATATATACATTATTCGGGATGTGTGCTACTTCGAGAGCATTCTATATTTTATTATTGTTTCTTCGAGAGCAATATATCGGTATTTTGCTGGAATATTGAAAATTATAATTCCATGCTATTTAGGAGCAATCACATATTATTATAATAAATTATATAAGAATTTACTTTCTTGGAGTAAAAATATATTTTCTATTAGATCGTATTTGATTATGCTCTTCAAGAGAAAGTAAAATCTAATTAAAATATATGTAAATATTATTGTGCTACTTTAGGAGTAACAATATCTTAATAGAAGAATCTATAAGTAATATTCTTCTGAAATATTAATTATAATGTTGTAATACTTCAAGAGCAACAATATGATATATTATCCATTTAAAATTTGTAAAAGAACATCTAAAAATTTTAATCGGATTAAAAATATTAATTACCATAGATGCATTAGGAAAAAATCTTAGGAATCAAGTAAATATCTACAAGAATGGTATATCCAATTTATTGTTCGTCCATTAAAAATTAATTGGCTTTCAATAATCAACAAATGTCCAATTATTTAATAATCAAATAACTATTTAAGACAATCTATCAAATCTCATGTATATTTCACAAGAACTTCACATGTACATAGTTTATCTTTGATTAAAAGTACACAACGTAAGATAGAAAATGGGAAAAAAAAAATCGTCAATGAACTATTAAAAAATAAAATATCTCTAAATACTACAATATGATGTATATACTTATTATACTATAAACTATGTAAATTCTATTGATAATCCTCGATAATATAACTGATGATATTGTTGTCATTCATTTGATTTACATAAATATAATATATACGGATTACAATTAATTCATTGAAAATGAAATAGAAAATAAAAACTAATTTATACGTCGATAACATTATAAATAGAAGAAAATGTTGTATTTCGCAAAGAAATGGTCATATAGGATGGTTTAATCCAAAAATGAAAGGATATGTAGTATTCCCACAATAAGGCAAATGTTATGAATGTTTTGTGTCAATTATCCTCCTATTGATGCTCTAATCTTGAAACTCATGACCAAACAAACATGGAATTGACTTGTTAGGAGTTTCTAAAATAAAGTTTGTTAGGTATTTAATGTATTTGGCAAATTTGTGAACAAAAAGGATTAAAGTTAACATATTGTAAAAGTTAAGGAGTAAAGTGCAATTAGTGAAAGTTGTGTTATTTTAGGTTTAGGGTTCGAGAATGGGAAATAAGGAAAAACGGCGCAGAATTTTGCTAGACTGTTGCCAAAGTTTGGCTCGAGCGTCAGAAACAGAAACTGTGTTGCCCACCCGTCGCCTCGCCTTCGCTCGAGCAACAACGTGTCGCTTGTCCCTCGCTCGAGCGACAGTGTCATTCGGGAATTTTTTAATTCATTTTTCAAAGGCTTTTTATCCGGCCAATTCATTCCTTAACCTACATATAAATATCTGAACGCCTATGAACGATTTTTTCTAAGGTTGATCATTGAGCAAACACTTAGTTTTCATATTCTCTTTATCCTCTTAATTTTTCAACCTTCGTTATTCATATTGTGATCTGTTCTTGGCGTTGAAAAACATCAATCTGACAATCCAAATACTAAACTGTTGTTTCCTTCATATCGTCAGAGTTTCTGAAGATCAATGGAAGGTGACTGGAGTTCCAGTCGTTGAAGAATGCAGTGTTCTTCACGAATCCACAGGAGATAGATAATTTCACAAAGCTTGAAGTTGTTTTAGGAGAGCGCAATTTAGGAGAGTTTTGGAAACTGCAGTTGGAAGTTAGTGCAGGAACACGAAATCCAGAAGAGCTGTTGAAATTGCAGTCAGGACATCAAATAGTACGTGTCGTCGTCTAGTCAGTAGACTATATGTTATAAATCGTTTATAGTGAATTGTTGACTAATAAAGTGCCCGGATTTTTTACCCAATTGGATTTCTCCGTGATCAATTCTGTATTATTTATTGCTTTCATAATTACGGTAACTAAACATAGGAAAATCTGAATTGCATGATAACCATCTAGAAAATAATTAATAGCGACTTGTTGCTATTTAATTGTTAAGTAATTCTAATTCCGCGTAATAACCTATTTACCTCCTTCTAGGTATAGTTTGGGTCGAACTTCGTATTTTCAATTAGTATCAGAGGCTTATTTCGATTCCTGACCCTTATTTAATTCTAGATCAGTCATTGTTCTTGCCTCCATTTTTGACTGAAGCAACTATGTTTATAGGAAAGTTCGAATGAGAGCCTTCCTTAAAGTATTGGATGAACATATTTGAATTAGTGTTCAAATTAGGTGGACTGCACCTTCAACTAGTATTGCTGGTGTAGTTACACATACTGATATTTCACTCTGGACTAAAGATGACTTAGCTGAGTGTAACTGGAACAGTAAGGATATTCATGCCCTATTCGTGACTGTGTCTACTAAAGAGTTTAGGAGAGTTTCGATGTGTGAGACTGCTAAAGAAGTTTGGGACATCTTAGAAACCACACACAAAGAAACTAAAATTGTTAAGATTCTAAACTACAGATGTTAACTTCTAAGTTTAAAGAAATTAAAATGAAAAATGATGAATCATTCGATGAATTCTATGCGAAGCTGAATGACATAGTTAATTCGAGTTTTAACCTTGGTGAGAAGATTCCCGTGTCCAAGATCGTTAGAAAAGTCCTTAGATCCCTACTTGAAAAATTTATACCTAAAGTCACCGCGATTGAAGAAAGTAAGAACTTAGATGCTGTTAAGATAGAAGAACTTGTACGATCCCTTCAAACCTATGAACTCACCGGTTTTCTACCTAAAAAGGTTAAATTCATAGCCATGAACACCGTTAAAGAAGAAGAGAGTGAATCTATTGATGATTAGACGCTGATAGATGACGAAATAGCTTATTTCGTTAAAAGATTTTAGAAGGTGATGAGGAATAGAAGAAAGCCTCAAAAACGAAAAAAATGAAGTCCCTAGTAAATTCGTGAAGGATAAGCGTGAATAGAATAACTCTAGGACTGCTAATAAGAAAACCCAATCTGTTTGATGCCATGAGTGTCAAGGTTACGGTCACTATAGGAATGAATGTCTTAACTTGAAAAAGAGTTCGAACAAAGAAAAACGTAAGGCATTAGCAGTGATCTTGAGTGATGATGAATCAGATTTGAGTGCTCAGAGTGATATATCTGGTGGTGAGGATGAACAAAATTTCATGGCCTTTACATCTATAGCTACGATTAAATCTGATAAGAAAATTGAAAAGTTTAAAGTGATGAATATAGTGAGAAATAAAGGAAGAATCTAAAAATGAGCTCGATATTCACAAATCTTATCGTGAACTATTTGAGGAGTGTTTTAAGATTAAAAAGGTTAATAAAGTTGTATTGAAAAGGTAAATGATCTTGAAAGAGAGAAAGAAAAACTCATAGGTGACCTTCAGGACTCTACCAAAAATTTAAGTGAGTTGAAGCTTGTTAATGAGAACTCAGAAGTCAAAGTTAAATTCTTAACAAGTGATCTTGAAAAATTTAATACTCAACTCCAATCTTTCATGAGTGGCACGCAGAAACTTGATAATCTGTTGGTGATGAATAAGCCTGCAGGAAATAGGCATGGTCTGGGTTACGTTCAAAATGGTAATACTAGTGCTAGTACATTCAAGACCACGTTCGTCCCGACCACTAACTAAAGCTCAAAAAACTATTTATCCTGAACCAAAGAGCAAAAATGTTTTAGGATCGAGACATAGTAGACAATGTAGGGTCAATCATCCTACATATCTGCAACAACCTCCGAGTAGGTTTGAACCTAGGTTCATTCCCACCCGTTACAATTGTAGCGCTCAGGGACACACAAGGCCTAGGTGTTGTAAACTCGCGACTAAATGTAAAAGTCAGGATATCTCGAACACGGTTAACTTTCTCGCTAATCAGGTTAGCCATTTATTTGAGATGATGACTCGGTTAACAAGAATTACTTCTACTTCTAAGAAGGTTTGAGTAAAGAAGAGTGATCTCTCTAGGTCTGATGATCAGCCGAGTTGCTATGTTGCCCACGTTGCACTTAAAGCTCAAAATACTTTATGTGGTATCTTGATAGCGCGTGTTCTAAACATATGTGGTGACAAAGCCTTGTTATCTTCTCTTGATGATTGGAATGGCGGTGTGGTTACCTTGGGGATGGAGCAACTGCACCTATTCTAAGAAAATGTGTCGTTAATATATCTGGACTACCTGCTATCTCAGATTTGCTTTAAGGGTTAAAGTCCAACTTGTTAAGCATTAGTCAAATATGTGATGTCGATTTCAAGGTTAGTATTGTCTAGAAAAGATGTACCGTGCATGCTTCTATGAAGGTGTAAGAACTTCAGATAATTGTTATAGAGTTCTTCCTAATTCCAACTACGTGTGCAATAGTGCCAAGATTGATATAACTAAACTGTGGTATTAGCGGCTTGGTCATATGAACTATAAAAGTTTGTCTAAACTCGCCAAGNAGTTTGTCTAAACTCGCCAAGAAGGAACTTGTTAATGATTTACCTAACTTGAAAATATTGATAACACTTTATGTAGGCCATGTCAACAAGATAAATAGCTTAGAGTAACTCATAAACAAACTTCTAAGAACTTGACAAGTAAGCTACTTGACTTACTCCATATGGACTTAATAGGATCATCTATGATCGAACATCTTGGTGGTAAACGCTATATCTTGGTTGTGTTTGATGATTTTTCTCGATAGACATGGATGAGCTGTTGAGAGATAAAACTGAGGTATTTGGTCTTATCATCTCATTGTGCAAAAGGCTTAGGAATGAGAACGACTTTACTATATCAAGAATTCCTAGTGATCATGAAAAAGAGTTTGAAAACTCTAATCTTGAGAAATTCTGCTTAGAGGAGGGACTCTAGCATGAGTTATTATCGCCGATACCTCCACAACAAAATGGGGTAGTTGAGAGAAAAAACCGCGTGCTTCAAGAAATGGCTAGACCTTGCTTCATGGTAAGGGACTAGTTATATATTTCTAAGGTGAAGCAATCAACACTGCGTGTTACATAGTAAGCAGGGTTTATCTTAGACCTAAAACTGATATGACATCTTATGAGATCTGGAAAGGTAAATAGCCTACTGTCAAGTACTTTCGTATGTTTGGCAGCAAGCGCTACATTATAAGAGATAGAGAGAATTTGGAAAAGTTTGATTCCAAAAGTGATGAGGAAGTTTTTATAGGATACTGCAGAAATAGTCGAACTTATAGGGTGTACAATAATTGTAAACGAGTTATGATGGGATCTATCAATGTAGTGGTGGATGATGCCTGTAGTGAGGGAGAGATTAGAGGAAATTTGGCTTATGTGGAACCCTTGAGTGTTGATCCCAACATAGTAACTGAACCTAGAGAAACTTCAGTTCCTGATCCTTGACACATGACAAATGGGTTAGATACACCTAATAAGAAGTCCATACCTGATGATAAAACTAATCATCCTAAAGAACTTTCGTCCAAAGTTTAGACGAATCATCTTAAAGTTAATATTATTGGGGATTTAGAAGAAGTGATGAGACTTCGTAAGAGGGTTTTGAACAACTTGACATATGCTAGCTATGTATCTCAAATTGAGCTTAAAAAAGTCGAAGAAGCCTTTAGGGATGAATGTTGGGTAAACATCGCGTATGAAGAGCTAAATTAGTTTGTGAGAAAGGAAGTATGGGATTTAGTTCTTCAGCTTGATGATTGTAATGTTATAGGTACTAAGTGGATATTTAAGAATAAAGTCGATGATCAAGGTACCATAACTAGAAATAAGGCTAGGCTAGTTACCCAAGGATATACTCAGGTTGAAGGTGTAGACTTTGATGAAACATTTGTCCGGTAGCTAGACTTGAATCCATTAGAATTCTCCTGAGCATTGCCTGCACTTTAGGATTCAAATTATATCAAATGGATGTCAAGAGTGAGTGCTTTCCTGAATGGCATACTTCAGAAAGAAGCCTATGTTGAACAACCTAAAGGGTTTATTG
The DNA here is from genome assembly GCA_903798355.1 of Fraxinus baroniana. Lineage (NCBI taxonomy): Eukaryota > Viridiplantae > Streptophyta > Magnoliopsida > Lamiales > Oleaceae > Fraxinus > Fraxinus baroniana. Next base: position 8,712 of record CAIGRO010201421.1, read on the forward strand.
ATCCTAAATATCCACATTATGTCTATAGGTTAAATAAAGTTTTATATGGTCTTAAACAAGCTTCTAGAGTCTGGTATGATAGGCTTACTGCATATCTCATGAAACATGATTTCTTAAGAGGTGATGTAGAAAGAACCCTATTTATAAAACATATTGAGGAAACCATCACCATAGCTCAGATCTATGTTAATGACATCATTTTTTATTTTCCTATTGAATCTCTTGCTCATGATTTCTCTGAATGTATGAAGCAAGAATTCGAGATGAGCATGATTGGAGCATTAAATTAATTTCTTGGTCTCCAAGTTAAACAAATGAATGATGGATTATTCATATCTCAATAGAAATATGAAAAAAATCATGTCAAGCGTTTTGGCTTAGACAACAAGAAACACATTAGAACTCCCATGAGGACCAGTGTCAAGTTAGGTCATGATCCTACAGGTAAGAGTGTTGATCAGACAGTGTACAGGAGTATATAGGTAGTTTACTCTATCTCACTGCTAGTAGACCTGACATCGCCTTTAAGTAGGGATTTGTGCATGCCTTCAAGTTGATCCTAAGGAATCTCACTTGAGCATCGTGAGGCGTATCATTAGATATGTAAATGGAACTGTAGATTATGAGATCCTGTACTCTTAGGGACTCTAATCTTGATCTAACTGGCTATTCAGATACTGATTAAGTTGAAAATGTCGATGATAGAAAAAGTATTTATGGAGGTTGTTTTTATGTTGATGCTAATCTTGTTGTTGGATGAGTAAGAAACAAAATTCTATCTTATTATCCACAGTAGAGGCTGAGTATATAGCTGCATGAAATTGTTGCACTCAACTGATTTGAATGAAGCAAATGCTGAGTGATTTTGGAATTGAGCAAGGTACTCTGACTGTGTTTTGTGATAATATTAGTACCATTAATATTTTCAAAAATCATGTTCAACACTCTCTAACCAAACATATTGATATATAACATTATTTTATTTGAGAGCTTGTGGAAGCTCATGTTGTAATTCTTGAGCATATCTCTATAGAGGTTAGTTAGCTGACTTATTTACTAAGCTATTGGATAGTCTTCGATTTGAATATCTTAGGACGGTTATTGGTGTTTGTGTGCCTCATTGATTAAATATTTTTGGTGCATGCTAGTACTTTACCATTCTGTGATATTGATTTATACATGCATCATTTTTTTTTGTTTTCTATAGGAACACTTGTGCATATTTTTTATTATTTGCTTTTAGTTTTATTTTGTGTGTGTGTGACATTTTTTTGTCTACTTGGTGCATTCATGCTTTCAATTACAAAAACAAAAAAAACAAAACACAAATTTCTATGCGGGACATTTCTTTAAATGACACTTTAAAAAGGACATTTTATTGTGAAAAAGAAAAGACAATTTATTGCATATTGCATTAACACGATGTTTTGATTTAACATGATAAATTTTTTTACTCAAAAGACATTAATTGATATAGTCTCGGTATTGCTAGATTAAGTTTTGATGTTTTGTAGTATCAATTTTTTTTTTTGTATGTTGGGGTGCATTGGTATTACGTCTTAATTTAGCTTATGATATGAAACGAAAAAGATGCATTATGAGTTATTACTACTCAAATCACTTTTACATTGTGAACTGTTTGAATTACTTTTACACTTAATACCGTTTCACATACATTTTACACTGGGTTAGCTGTGACAACTGAGCCGAGCAGCTTGTCGGCTCAGCAAAGACGAGCTCGAGCAGAAGCCGAGCAGGCAAGCTCGACGAGCTCGTCGAGCAAGCCTACTAGGCTTGTGGGCTCGTGTTTTTTGCGAGCCACGAGCTGACTCGACTCGTGGGTCATAAAAAAATTAAATTTAGTGACCGTTCAGGTCACTGAAGACATAAATACCCATCCATTACAACATTTTTTCCCACAAAACTTACTATCAGTCTCTCATTCTCTACTTTACTCTCTACAATTTATTTCCAAATCATTATCATCATTTTATAATCTATACTCTTCTACATT
>CAIGRO010201423.1:0-11742 GCA_903798355.1 Fraxinus baroniana
TTCTTAGCCCCTGTTTGAACCGCATTAAAATTTTCATTTTCATTTTTCTACTCATTTTCGACCACACATTTTTCAATAAAATAATATTTTCATCACATCAATAATTTTTCCTTCTTTTTCAACCACACATTCTCTATCAATCGACTATTCAAGAATACATACTTCCAAAATAATGTAGCTCAAACACACCCTTAACCTATTTCAATATATAAATCTAGATGGTCAATGTGAAAATTAAAATCACATGTAACTTTCACATGATATGACTTGAAACTAAACAGCAAAAATTCTACAACTTAAGATTTTTATATTCAGTGGGGCTTGGAACTATGGCCAAATTAGGAAAAGTACTAAAACACTCAACAATATCCCCAATCTAATTGAAAGTTTCATGCAATTGAAAGACCGTTTTGATCTCATGGAGACCCAATTTCATACATAAATAGAATGGAAACTCAAATTCACTTTTGAAAGTTGATGATCCATAACTATACTACATGAAATTTTAGAGGACCATAATCCTAATTTAAAAAAAAAAATTACAAAAAATGCATGTTGGAGCATATTAAAAAGAATTTCTATTTTTAAAGCGCGTATTTTATAATTTAAAAAGTATCTATAAATTTAGAAAGAAAAATTTTTTAAATACTCCAACAACCTCTTTATCTTTAACACTTAGGTTAATTACTCTCAACATGTATTTATTATTTTCTTCTTTATTTCATTTTCACCAGCTTCTCTGATTATTATTATGATATTTCCCTCCATTTTCTTTGTATTTAATATTTAATTGGGTCAATATATGGAGCATTGAAAATTGTAATATTTTGAATGCATTTAATTATAAAGATTGAATTTAACTCTCCAAATTCATATTCTCTATTTTAAAATGTAAATTTGAAAAATCTTTTATAAAGTAATTTTAAATTTTGACTCTTTAATATAGAGATCATTTCATTTTAAAAAGTTTTTTTGAGATGCTATTAGATTTTTTTTTTTTTTTTTATTGGAAGGAGGGCGGTACCTCTGAAATTTTATTAATACTTCATCACTTGTGTCGGAGGAATACCGTAGTTACAAATAATATCAATAAAATCAATAAATGAGGAAATACTACTTCCCTTACAGTGAAAGTAAAGAATAATGGAAAGCAGTAAAAAATGAGTACTACTTCCCTTACAAAAAGCACAAGTGTAAGCAAAAATAAAAGTAAAAACAAAATACCAATATTTAAACTCTAGTGCTAGACAAATCATATCTGTCAATCTGAACAAGAGCCCTGATATGTCGTGGTAGGTCGGTTGGTCCATTTTTCTCGTATCTACGATGATGTCAACCCTCGATAGTAAGTGCATCTGCAACTTGGTTCCCCTTTCTGAAGATGTGGGAAACTATATCTCTGTCTATCTGCAATATGTCTGAGTATCCATTGGATAGGCCGCGGTCCGCCACCTCTGGTGATGCAGTAAATGGCCACAGTCGAGTCAGCCTCAACCCAAATATATGACAAACCAAGATCTCTAGCCAGTAGTATACCATCACGATTAGCCCTAAGTTTCGCCTCTAATATCATACATTGTCTATATGAAGTTGAGAAAGCTCTGATACATTTTCCTGCGTAGTCCCTGATGATACCTGCCCCACTCGCAAACCCATCTTTGATGGAGTGCGCCACCAAACCGTGATAGGGGAAGGAGATGTGGGAGAGTCAAAGAAATACCAAAAAAGTATAGTAAGCTGCATGTAATTACGTTAATGTAACAGTTGGAATAGTCCACCAATATAGAGGAAGGATACCATACGATAAACTCTCCAGATAATACGTCTCGAACTCATACGTATGTTCCTGTTCTTTGCATTATTCCTCTTAATCCAAAGAAATCAGAAAATCAATAGAGGAATAATGATACAAATGTGCTCGATCCTTACAAATTGTTAGATTACCTCCATCTCAGAAATCTTTGTCTAACACCCTCTCCTGCACTCATGATAATCTAAAATAAAGCCTTAAAATATTGTCAAACATGATCTGAAATATTGCTACCAGCAAAAATATGAGTGATGATCTCAATCTTCGAACAACACTAACATCAAGAAGCCAACTGACTGTCTATCCTCTTCGGGATAATGACATCAACTGGTATTAAGTCCTACCATAATCTCCAACATAAGAATAAAACGGTAGGAGGTATGATAGGGCTCAACAGTAGGCGAAATGAATCATGCACTGGCCTGCTAGATCGGATCAGCTGCCATGCTGATTTAGTAGCAAATCTACCATCTGATGTGGCCTCCAGAAAATGTGATCCGAGACATCAAGACATAGTGGAATGACTGCAATCTGCTCTGTCATAGTTGATGGAAGAGCCTGTAGTAATCACCCAAAATCTCATCCAGTCTCTTCGAAAAAGTTATGCACCATCGCAGATGTGTGCTGTCTCTGTGAGAAAATGGATGCCAATGTAGAATCACACACCCAAGAATCATGCTAAAAGAAGATCTACCCTAACTCAAGGCTCTACGCAATGTGTGTCTCGGGACATGGTCCAAATCTCTCCGGTCTCTTCCAAATAGGAGAGGCTGATTGAGGAACTGCTGCAAGCGATGGATGTGTCCTTCTACATATTCATTTTCAACAATACATTCACATAATAAAATATTTTGCACATGAATCCAAAATTCCTATTTTAAACTTCGCATTCTCTTTAAAATCATTATTCGAAACATTGTTTAAAGACAGTGGCCATCAAATAGGGGCTATATCTCCCTAATAAAACTAAAAAATTATAAATTGTTACAAACATTGTGGATGTCAAACCTATATGAAATTATATCTGATTATAAGAAGTTAAGAACTTTTAGAGGAAACTGACACAAGTAACTTTTTCATAAAATCCTTCCACAGAAATAGAAGTAAAAGTAAAAGTAAAATCACGTTAAAAATATTCGAAAGTTACTATGTATCAACTTCATCTAAATGTTATTCTAATCAAACAAGATATTTGTAGAAAATTATTCAAATATTTTTAAAATCAAATTTCTAATCTTAGAAACAGCTTTTGATTTTCAAAAATCCTATTGAACGGACCCTTCAGTATCTCTTCCCCGCTTCAAATTCTTTTTGTAATGTATCTATAATCTTTTCATGGTTCACACGAGCAGTAATTAATTTCATAGCAACATTTATATAAGATTATAATAATAAGCTATGTATATTTGAATACTCATGGAATAACGTGTTACACAGAATAATTTTCACGAAATAAACCATGTACATCCAAGGGCACCACTGGTTGCACAGGGCCCACGTGGCCCTCTACAAAAGAATGGTCCAATTTTCATTTTGATGGACAGGTGGTGCGTCAATGTTTGGGGAGTGTTCATATAGTTTAAATTATAGATAAATACAAATTAATGCTAGATAAGTGGGTACTAACTGTGAGTCACTCAAACATATTACACAATAGAAAGTGGGAATCACGTTTTACGTGATAATAACAATTAATCCTCAAGTACAGGATTCATTCCACAAGAAATACTCACATTGTGGGCCCCACCATGTATTAAATAAAAAATAAAAAATTGTGCGAGACCTACACATGTGTGAGTGTCCTGTGAATTTTCCTATGAAATCATTCCTGTACGTGAAGCATCTCTCTGATAATAAATACTTATATATTGTAATTCATTATCTTATATTGTCGTCATGATACAATTAAATTGGTTTGTGTTTCTGATCTAATTAATTATTGAGGTGGAAAAGAATTCAAAGGCCCTACATGATGGGTTGTTGCTATCAAAAAGCTATATCTCGAGTAAGTTAAGGAGTGCTTTGAATTTTCTTCTATGCATTTAAGATATATGCCCTTCTCATACTTAATACGAAATATATTCTCTTCATGGGTAAGTTTAATCTAACCATGAAGCTTTTATTTTAATAATATGCTATTTTTCTCTAGAAATTATGTGACAAACACGTGCCATGAACCTCCACCGTAAATGTAATGCTAGTTGACCTCATTGTTTGTTTGAAAATAATGTTTTTTTTCCCGAATGACAAACGCATGCCCCTAGTTAGTAGGGATTTAATAATTAATTGTAATCATACGATCCACAACTTTCAAAAATATATTTCATTAATATTTCGATTATCAAGATCGACTCTTTTAACCATTCAGACATCCATCCCTTCGTGCTTCCCCCACCCTATCTATTCGCTTGCTGGCGAAAGTCATGGAACTTCTAATGCATGCAATTTAATACGTAATATCTATGCATCTCTATGTATATATAAAAAAATTGAATTACGAAAGTGACTGTTGAACCTCTTAATACGTATAATCTAGACCTTCTACATCTCTTTAACACAACCTGGACACCCTTGCTAACTATCTGAACTCCATCTCCACTGGTATACTTGTACATTTTTTAATCAAGAGTACTCAAAAAGATTACATTCTTGTTTATACCAGGAACATGTCAAACCTGGCCAACTGTTCTAACCATCCCTTCAAATATTTTGATTTTGACATTACCAATCCCAATTATTTTACGAGGCTCATTGTTTCTCATTATCACAGAACCCCTTATAACTGTATCAAATAGAAAAAACAAATCCCGATTTGAAAACACATGAAAGTGTAAGCCGAATCAAGTATCCAATCCTTGTCAGTTTAGAGTCATCATCAGTAATTGCCAAAAGATCTGTATCACTATCTTCTTCTGCAAGATTGACATTATCAAAAATTTATGGTTATTCCTTCTGATCTGTAGTAGCAAATTTATTCCGCCACTCATAGTAATCCCTCTTCATACGCCCTTTCTTGTTGCAATACTAACAAACTTTATCACTGTTGTTATTTTTGGCTTTGCCCCTTCCATAACCACTCGTCTTCCTCTCATGAATAACAAGACCATCTGACTGGGCTTCAGAACCTACGACCAGATGCTTCATCTTCTCCTTAGAATAAAGCGCATTATATACCTTATTATAGTGCGAGTATCCCATCCATAGAGAATAGTACATCTAAAAGTCACATATGAAGGCGACAAGGAACATAACAATATCAACTATAAACCCTCTTCATCGTGCTTGACTTCTACGGTCTCCAAATCAATTACGATTTTCTTGAACACCGGTAGTTGATCTTCCAAAGATCCATCTTCTATCAAGCGATGAGAAAATAAGCTCTTCAAGTGTAACTTACTGGTCAAGCTCTTTGTCATATAAAGTTGCTTCAATTTCAACAACAATCCAACGGGTCTTTTCTTTTTGACCACATCTTGAAAAAATTGATTAGAAAGATGAAGATGTATCTGTGATATGGCTTTTGATCCTTAAGTTGCTTCTCCTCCGCAGTCATTGTTGCGAGAACTATTCGCATCTCGATCCTCTACAAGGAAAATCTACAGTTGTGATCCAATAGTAAAATCCCAAATTTCTTAGTTGATATTCCTGAAACAATTGACCTTGTTCAAATCTCGCTTTAATAACCAATTTGGACCTCCCAAAAACTACCATCTCTCTCCTACCCTTCTCCGCCCTCTATACAAACCCTCGAAATAATCAACATGATGTCCCCACACACAAAGGCATGCACCTTGAATAGGCTTAATAAGTAGGAAGTGATCGTCGAAAGCATTGCCCCAATTAATGCTTCCCATCTTCCAGATGAGAAAAAAGGTCTTATCCAATTTTGAATTTTTTTTCTACACCCTAACTCTAATAAACTCGAAGGTTTGTTATTTATTCCAACCTACCACCATGGGCATCCCCAAGTAAGTATCATATGTTGGCCATGCTCACACCAAGAAAACCTTATAACTCGTCCCTCCTAGTCTTAGCCAAATTTGGATTCCATATGTTGCAAGTCATCTTCACAAGCTCATCAGAATCCCCAATCAATCACTATAACAAAAGTAGCTTTTTATGGCATTTCTTTACTGCGTGCAAATGAGGCATGTCGTAAAAACTGATTATTTATGGCATGCCTTAAATGTGTACCATAATAATTTAATGACTTAAAGTGTTTACGGCATATATTTTGTGCACTCCTTAAAAGTTGAATATTTATGGCATAATCCTCAAGCATGCCATAAAATTTTTTTATAAATTTTTACAAAATATTGAATATGCTTGAACGTATGCCATAAAAAATTGCATGCCGTAAAAATGTCTCAAAAATTTTATCAGAATTTTTTTTTTCATTTTCCTTCTTTTTCTTTTCTTTTCCTTTCTTTTTCCTTTTGTTTTCTTCTTCTTCTTTTTTTCCTTCTTACTTCCCCACGACCCGTTTTCCTCCTCATTTTCTTCCTTTTTCCTTTCTATTTCATTTTCTTTCTTCTCATGTCCGTCTAATCGATCTTTGTTTACAGATTTCGTCTGGTGGCATCATCATCAATCATTCGTTCATTGTACTAAAACCCTTTTCCCCTTTTTACCAAAACTCTTTTCTTCCCCCTCTCCGCCTTATCGATCTCCTTTACGGTTTTCTTGAAATCGAATTACAGACCCGCATTTGTTGATTTTGGTAATGGAGAATCTTGGAGCAAGCTTTCATTATTTACAAATTGTTCGCGTTTGGATCGTTTTTGGTCTATGAGCGAAGGGATTAAAATCAATCAATGGCCATGAAGGTGATTAATTGATTTACTCGATGTATTAGCTTATTACTTTGATTAGGTTTGGAAAAGAACATTATAATCAGACGTAAGTTCATATAGGTTTGACATCCACAATGTTTGTAACAATTTATAATTTATTTTTATTAGTTTTATTAGGGAGATTAGCCCCTATTTGATGGCCGTTGTTCATAAACAATGTTTATTTTAGGCTAATTAGCACAAAACGTCCCTACCTTTGGGGTTGATTTCGCAAACCATCCCTACCTTTCATTTTTTGGCATTTATGTCCTTACCTTCAACCTTTTGTGCGTTAAACGTCCTTTTCCCATGTTTTTGACGATTTTACCCCCTCATTCAAATAAAACAAAAAAAAGGAAATAAAAACTAAAGAATTAATTGCAATCATGCTCCCAATTTTTTTAAAAAGTGCAAATTAGTCCAAAATTCTTATTAAAACATTAAAAATGAAAAAAAAAATAAAAATATCTCCTCCCTCTTCTTCTTGCCTTCGTCCACCTTCCTCGTAGTTGTGTATGTTAACTTGGGATAAAATACTGCGAACTAAGCCCGTATTCCACAAATTCAAGATCAATTCTGCAACAATATCTATTATCAAAAATGTTCACCATTAAGTCTCATCTTCAGGCCAATGCAATTTAAATCAGAATGAAACCAAATCAACCAATTTACTAAAAGAAATGCTTATAATCATAACACAACAACCCCAAATAGCATTAAGCTAAGGTTTTCCTGTAAGCAGAGGAGCAAAGAGAACTCTACCTATACCCAAAACCAGCCTCTCTACTTTTAATGCCAATCGATCGAGAGTTGGGAACTCGAAAAAATGAAACCCTTCCAAGGACCCCAAAAATCTTCCCTTTGATGAAACAAAATCAACCATTTAGTAATCCTCTGAATGTTATTATTAGATGAACAAACAAATTGAATCAGACACTCCAATGGGCCCTGCCTCAAAACCCTGGCACCCTCCAAATACTTCGCCAGTTGACAAAATCTCTCATCAAACGCCCTAAATCCCTCCCATAACTCACTGAACGAAATACCCATATTCAAAAAATCAAACAACCCACCTTCAGCTTCCCCACCAGCAAAACCCTCGTTATGAAAAAAGTACCCAACGTCGTCGTTTTCGAGTTGTTTGAGGGAAACTAAATGGGAACCAATTGAGTCAGTGTACTGTGAATGGCCTGTTTGTTTCCCCACCAGCAAAACCCTCATTATTAAGTTAGCCACTCGAAAATTAGTATATAATGACTGAAAAGTAGGTTTTAAAAATTTGGGGTTATAGTTGGTTAATTAAGAAATCAATAAGAAAATTTTTTCTTTTTGTTTTATTTCAATGAGGGGCAAAATCGTCTAAAAGAGGCTAAAAGGACGTTGAGCGCAACAAAAGTGAAAGGTATGGACGTTTTGCACCACAATTTGAAATTTTGGATGTTTTCCGCAATCAGCTCCAAAGGTAGGGACGTTTTGTGCTAATTAGCCTTTCTCAATCATACCATTTTAAAAATGTGTACTTCCGTACAGCGAGATAAAAGTCAATGATGTAGCATAAGTCACATTACCTCTCCATGGGTTCTGGAGATCATTGTTACTTTTGCAATTTTTGCCTCAATCTGATGCAGGATTCCAGTTTTGTCTTCAGATGCACTTATAAACATGCCAGAACTGAGAGCAAAGAAAATCACAATTTAAAATATATCACATAAACTTGCTGGTGCTAGAATGGCAAAGTATTTTAATGCTTTAGAGCCCCCACAACAGATGAAGCAAATTGCGTGACCTGATCGTTACGCCTTTTCATGCGGGTAAGTATTTACCCGATAAGGAATTTCACTACCTTAGGACCATTATAATTGTTAGAATTTTCTTTGTTGAAGTAATTGAAGAATTTTAATTGAAATGCACGTTAAAAAGAATTCAGTTTGAAATGCTATTGGAGTCCTATGTCAAATTGAAATTCTATTTTGGAAACCCATTAGGAGTTGTAATTTGGTATTGGACTTGAAGAAGAATTCGTGATGAAGAAAACAATTTGGAACGAAAGAAAGAAAAAAAAAATTGGACAGAATGTTCGGTGCCGGCGTCCCTGCTCGTTTTTCTACCCCGGGTGCCACAGCTGATCCACATGCACCTGTTCCGAATTTTTGGTGTTTTTCTCTCATTTTCATTTTGGACTCCATTTTTTGGTATCATACTTCATCAACAACCCTGCTAAGAGGGTGTGAACGTCCCCTACATGTTCCTTATAAATATTAAGCTCTTCTATACAATTTTATAGTGTGAAAAAAGTGGTTACTAGCTTTTAGGATTATTATAATATTTCTGCATCTTTATTATTTGTGGTACAATAAAATTTTCTAATTCCTATGTCATATTTTCATATCTTCTTTTATTCTTTTGTTTGCGATTATATACTTCATATTTCGCCATATAATTTCAACATCTCAATCGGTGGTTGATTTCATATCAAGTGATATCGAGCAATATGTAACCCTTGAATTCTTAACAATTGGTATAAGAGATTTTGGGCATAATTAACACAATAAGTGGTATCAGAGCATATGTTCAGCAATTCCACAGAGTGCAATGTTTGATTTGTTCAAAGTTTTTGTGCGTGATGACTTCCATAAAGTATGGCATTCCACTTTTGGATTGGAGCACTAAATTTGTTCGAAATTTTTGTCACTGATTTAGAAATTTTGGAAATAAAGTATGATAAAGAAGATTTGGCCTTGATCCTATTGTGTTTATTGTCCGCTTCGTTTTCTTCATTTAAAGACACGATCTTATATAGTCGTAATACTTTAACCATTGAGGAGGTGTATGATGCTTTGTTCTCAAAAGTGAAAATGAAGCATCTAGTTTTAAAGGACAGAGATGGAGACTGCCTTTTTCTCATCGTAGTTTTGGAAAGGGCAGATCGAAGTCTAAGTTCAGTGATTAGATTTCTAACTTTTGCAAGAAGAAGGGGCACATGAACAAAGATTGCTACAAATTGTAGTAAAAAAATGGTTGGTTGCAAGTTAATATGGGAAGTAATCAGAGACTTCATATGAAGCAGATCTCATAGATAACATTGTAAGCGAGGAAGATCTCTTAGCTATTTCTGACATCGAATCTAAACCAGATGATGATTGGATTCTAGATTCAACGTGCGTGTTTCATATGTATCATAATAAGGACTTGTTTACTACATATGAAACCGTTTTCTAAGGTGTTTGGTTATAGGAGACAACACACCTTGTCAGGTTACTGGAATTGATACGGTCAGATTGAAACTATTGGATGGAACAATAAGAACACTTGGTCAGATTCGACATATTCTAAATTTGAATAAGAATCTCATCTCGTTATCTATCTTTAATTCAAAGGGTTATGAGTTCTTAGGTGGAGGTGGAGGTGGAGGTGGAGTTTTGAAGGTTTGTAAAGTACTCAGGTTGTAATGGAGGGACAAAAAAAGTCTCCATTATACATCTTGTAGGATCGTGCAAAATCTAGAAGAGTTGATCAACACAGATTCAGTACCGTGGTGGACATTCAATTTGGTACAATACCTTTAGGAGCTCGCAAAAGGTCGGATTTGAAGAATACAGCTCATCTGAGTTCAGGATATATGGATAATACCATTTTGCCACCATCACCTGCGGTACCATTATATTCAATTGCTAGGGACAGACTAGTGGAAAAATGTATGTGAATATTAATTTTGTTGAGCATGCTTTCAGTATAGTAGAAGGTGTACAATCTAGCAATGAGCCTTCTTTAAAAGCATTTGGGCTTGATTCTGTTTTGGAGTGTTTTACAGCCCAGTTTGGTGAATTTTAAAATTATTATAATTTTTTGGGAATCTGAGTTAATTATGCAGAGTAGTGTTTGAATTCATTGGAAGAAGTGGAGCATTTTGTGTTTGGTTGGAGAAATTAGTTTTTGTTATTATTGAAAAGTCAGTTCATTCCTTGCAGACGAATTTTCTTCTCCAGCTGGAGAATATTTTAGAGCTTTGTTCGTTGTAGTGGAATTCGTGTAAAGGTGGAGATTGTTAGAATTTAGGTGACCCGAAATCCTTATCGAAGTAATTGAAGAATTCTAGTTAAAGTGCATGTCAAGAAGAATTCAGTTTGAAATATTATTGGAGTCCTATGTCGAGTTGAGATTCTATTTTGGAGGCCTATTGGGAGTTCGAATTTGGTATTGGACTTAAAGAAGAATTCGGGATGAAAAAAACAACTTGGAGTGAAAGAAAGCAAAATAATAATAAATAAATAAATTGGACAGAATGCTTGGCGCCCCTGTTCGTTTTTTACCCCGGGGAGCCCGGAGGTGGCAGAGCGGTGCAACCTGCACTTGTTCCGGATTTTTTGTGTTTTTTCCCTCATTTCGTTTTGGACTCGATTTTATGACGTCCCACTTCATCGACAACTCTACTATGAGGGTTTGAGTGTCCCTCTATATGTTCCCTATAAATATTAAACTCCTCAATACAATTTTAGATTTATTTTTTTTTGCTTGTACAGAATAAATTACCCAGAAAATGAACAGATACTCACATGGGGTGGGCTCCATGTAAATTTTAAAAAAAAAAAGATTGGCCCCACCTATTTGTGTGTTTTTTGTGATTTTTTTTGGGAAAAATTCATTTCTCCTACTTTTACTTTACACTATATCAAAAATAACAAAACAACTTTTACTTCTCAAAAATAAGATATTTTGACATATACATACACATATATAAAAATATTTATTTATATATATAAATATATAAAAAGATATATATATAATTAACCCACCCACTTCCACCACCCCCACCGCTCCCGGCGACAGTTCCGGTGACTACTCTGACGGTCGTTCCAGCGACTATTCCGGTGGCCGTTCCGGCGAGTTCCGATTCCAAGACCATTGATGGTCACAGCTTACCTGATGTATGGTCACAGTCTAGGTCACAAGTCACAACTCAAGTCACAAGTCACAATGCATTGTTATTTGTTTATAATGATTGATAACATGATAAGGCTCATGTCTTATATTTTTATTAATAGTCACGGTTATTTTCAAATGGTCACAACACTGGTTACAAAATATATTGCACATGGCTCA